>APFE031401938.1:36279-68531 GCA_000404065.3 Pinus taeda | reverse complement strand
GGCTCAAGAAACTCCCTCTTGAGTAAATCTTTTTGATGTCTTATGAGCTTGTGGCTTGAACACCTTGTGGGACCTTCGATATCGTTGGAGTTGACTGTTCCCGCCGAAGAAGTCCTCACACTCCAATAGAGCTGGCAACCTGTCCCTTGAAAACACAGAAAACACTTGCAAACGAATTGTTAGTGCACACGAGACTTGGCATATAGAGACCAAGTTGAGCTTGTCATTCAACCGAGAATGGACAAGTTGCAACAAGTGTACAAAATATACCAAGCCCAGAGGAGATTTGAGATAGCTGCAAATCTCTCCTCCCTAGACAATAGTGCCCTCAGGCAAATGCACAAAGGAAAACAACTAGACAACAAATATGGAATTAAATGAATACCAAACGATACAGGTATACCTCATGTACCAAAGCATGTGCCACAAAAGAAGCTAGTAACCCCAATGACTTTTATTTATTAATGTGAAAGCTGAGTACAAAATCCGGCAGAGTCTCCGCCAGCCCAATAGCTCGTTCTATGATGATACAATAAGAGCCCAAGGCTCATATAAATAGGAAACATGGGAGATGATCCCAAGGCAAATTCCAATGACAAGTGGCAATCAGGTGAAGATCCCAATGAAAAATGAAATGACACATGTAACTTGATGACAATCCCAATGTAGCAAGAAGCATGGCAAGTGGCTGCTATGACTGTTTTGTGTTGGAGATAACTGCTGTTGATTGCCATGTTAACTGCTGTGTGTATTGGCTGCCAATATAAACGCTGTTTGACTGCCCATATTAATTGCTGTGTATGGCCAACGTATTGCTGGAAATAACTGCCTCTATAGACTGGAGTTAACTGCCCACGTAGCTGCTGTTTATGCTGAGTTAACTTGCTGTCCAGATATCAACGTTAAGCTGCTGTCCCACTTGCTGTTTTAGTTGCTGAATTAACTGCTGAGCTGCCACGCAAACGCTGTAATATCCATGTTGAATGCTGAGCTGACATGGCTGGAATGTGTGCTGTCCAACGTAAATTAGCTTAAGACTATTGACTGGGCCGACGTAGATCAATTTCCAACGTAAATGCTGACTGTTGTAGCTGCCTGGAATATATGCGTTGAAGTGCCCACGTTACATTGCTGAGACTGTTGACTGTGCCAGCGTGGAGTTAACTTCCGTACGGACTGCGTACATCATTCTTTTGGCTGTGTAATATGCTTTGACTGCCAGGTAGATTCTACGTGTATACCTTGACTGCTGCCCACGTTAAACTGACTTGAACCTGACCACGTTAATGCAAACTGGCAACGTAAACTTTGACTGCCCACCTGCGTTGAAAAATGCTGCCCACGTACGGACTTTGCTTGGTATGCTGAGTGGGCTGAGGTGGGGTGGGTCCCCTATTTATTTAACTTTAAAAATTCAACCTTATGACTTTTATCAAAGTTAAAACTTCATAAATTTGATTTGCCTTATGAACTTCAATGCTGGCCCATTTGACTGGATTGACTTTGACTTTGAGTTTCTGTTGAAACTTTGACTTGAGGTGGGCCCCACATTGCATGCCACATCACCCTTGATTCTGCTTGACCTCCATGTCAAAAATTGCCTTATTTTGACTTTGGAATTTTTTTTAAAATTTTTTCCAATTATTCATTTTTTGATTTTTTCTTCATTTTTGCCACTGTCACTTCAAAAATCGCCTTTTGAGGGACTCTGAGTCATTTTTTGACCCCCAAAGTAGGCTCTAGGAGAATGCTGGGCCTCTGAGGATGAATTTCGACTGGTCATACGCCCTAGACATCTCCTAAGGCCACTTATTTATGCCTTTACATAAAAAATAATTAAAAAATCCCGTTTTGCAGGAAATTTTTAACTATTAAAAAATCCTACATAGACCTAGCCAAATTCAACGAAACTTTTCGTGTGATCTAGTATGGTAATATACATCGACCCTAGACACTAAGATGTGTCAGGGGCTCAATCTTCAAACCGTCACCTCGGCTTTGGGGTGTGCACGAGTGAAAAAATCCAGAGAATTATCTGCCTCTGAAAAGAAGGGAAAAGAAGGGATAATTAACTGGATAAAAAAAACACTCCAAGGTGTACTCGTTTGCTGATCGAAGTCCCACATCCTAGGCCTGTTACAAATTCAAGAAATCATCATACTAGCATCATTATTACAACTCCCCGCAGGGTGTGGAATCTGGGTACAAAGAAGAAAGATGATGAGAAGATAGAAGGAGAGTTAAAAAACTCTGTTGACTGATGACATCTGATGGTACAAGTGTCCTTTGGATCATCCTTGGGCATGGAGTCTTCACCAAATCATCAGGTGCTACTCCAGTAGTCAACATGGCGAAATAACCCATTTCTCCACATCTGAAGCATATGACTTTGGATATGTCCTCCTTTCGTTTTTGTTGCCCTTGTCGCGCTGATGCAAGAGCTGCATCCTCCTCTTCCTCCTTGATTTTGATCCCTTTGTTGTTGCTTCCCGCCTTGGTCCATCGTTTGATCTTTTCCTATCAAAGAGCTGCCCACATCTCCTCCCAACTAGGAAGAGGAGCCCTGCCCAATATGCTTTGGACAAAGGTTTCTCAGTTTTCAGTGACTGTATTCAATGCAGTCCTGACCATAAATTCAACATCTAGCATAACCCCTACAGAAGCTAGCTGGTCACAGATCCTTTGCAACCTGAGAAGGAAGGGATCAATTTCTTCAACCTTCTGCATCTAAAACAGTCTCAGTGACTCTCAAGCAACATCTTTCGTTGAACAAAAGTTCTGTCGTACAATGTGGTCAAGGCCTCCCACATTTCCCTTGCTGTGTCCTTCTCAGCAATATGTGGGATCACATGATCCTTGACCCCGTCCATGATCATGCACTTTGATTTTGTCTGAGCCTCCTCGTACTTTTTGAGAGGATCAACATCAACCGAAACAACAATCATCTTCAAGGCATAATCCTTGATACAATGTTTATCCAAAATTGCCAGGATCCTAGCCTTCCAAATGACGAAGTTGGATGCTCCATCCAACCTATCCTGATCCCTTAGTCGGTTAATGACCATCTCTGCTCAAATGAATGTTGAACTGGTTCTCTTCTCCCTCTTTCGTTGCTGTCTCAGCAAAACTCGGATTTGGATTCTTTGGCGATATAAATCCTCTAAGGAACAAGCTCCCTCTGAATTTCGATTTCCTTCATGGAAATCCTTCTACCAACCATTGTCCCACCACCCCTCTCTGATCTCTCTTTGCTGCTGCTCAGCACTGGATCTAGATTTCTTGGCAAGAAATCTTCTGAGGAACTGATTCCCTCTACTTTGCTTCTGCTCTACTAGGTACTGTTATGCACCAACAAAATCAACACCCCACCAACAACTCCAGATAAAATATGTGCTGCACCCCCAGCCACAACAACTAGAAAATTGAGACTCAACAGTCTCTGTGCTCCCATCTGCAGCAACAACGTCACCCAATCAGGTTGACGCATGTGAAAATTCCTATACTGAAGGAACCCCTATTGCAACAAATCTGAATCTACTTCACCTACTTGATTTTTAAATTACATTCATCAAGTTATTCTTTTGAATACTGAAACAAATTACTTCTGCAACCTACACTAATTAAATATTTGATCTCATGAAACAAAAAACAGAGCAAAGAACAAGATACATGGGACACTTATTTTTGGACACAATAATCCCCGGAAAAACCCAATGCAGGAAAATTGGTGCAGAAGTTCTAAGGGTTTATTATTATGCAAGAGAAATATCTGAATACAAATCTAGTATGATTATCTAGCAATCCTTTACATATAAAATACTGGCGGAAAATCTGAGTGAGTTTCACCTCACTTCATCCGACAAAATTTCGGTTGATCCAGCAACAAGACTGGCTAAGCCTCGCTACTTCTACGTTGGCCCTGCGTCAGCTCTTCTGCCCTCTGCATCAGCTATCTTCGCTGTTTCGGCAGTTCCCGATAGTTTTAGCTTCTACGTGATAGGCAACTTTTCCCTCTGTGCTGGCCCTTCTAGCTCTGCGTCAAGGTTGCGTGAGCCCATACTGTCCCAGCATCATCTCTCCCAGCTATTGTTCTGCCTCCACAAGCTCTCTCTGCCTCTCTGTCAGTATTTTCTGGAAAGTCCTTCTCTCAGATTCTCTTTGCCCCTCTGTTGTTTAATGATCACCTAGTTCGAATTTCTCAGCTTCCTAGCCCCAGAAATCGAACTCCAGATCAATTCGTTCTCTTTGTGTGAGTTTCCAAATGAACCCCAAGCCTCCATCTTATACTTTTCTTGTTGAGACTTCAACGGTCGAGATTAAGTCTCTAATCAACTGCTAAGATTAAAACATGATTTGATCCACCTTCTAGACTTAGGAACTCCATTAAAAATATTAATTATTTTAATAAAATCCGGGTGGAATTTCACCAAACAGTTTCTGGGTTCTTTAGAACTCATGTGCCTTAGTCTCTCCACCAATTTTCAAGGCTAGAGCACTTCCGATGCTACAAAAAACAAACTAACACTCCCTCTTAGTGAGGAAAGTGCTCTAGCAACAATGTCCACCTACATGTTGCTTTGTTTCTGAAGCACCTCCTTTCTGCACTATTGTTGCCATAAACACTGTGCTGCTGTTGCTACTGTACTGCTGCATTTGTACTACAAATCCCTCTCAAACACTGCATCTGCTATGTTGCTAGCACTGCCACTGTTAACACTGCATTCGTACTGGAACTTGGCTGCTGAGAGAAGCAACTAAAAAACATCCAAAATTAGTTGACCTTAATTGTGTTCAACATAGTACAATGAATGTTGGAATCTGACTGCTACTAGTCCCTAACCCTCGGAATCTTTTGTGTTGCTCTTGACTTCTGCATTGTGCCAACTGCACGGCTTCCAACCTTGCTCTGCGCTGATCAGTCTCTGGTCCCAAGCTACTGCATCTGTCCTCCAAACAATCCATTGCATCATCTGACACTAAGTCCATCTCGCTACTGCTGAATCTTGGGCTCCCGTAGTAAGGAATTGATCCAAGAGGTCGACTCCTCAAGGACCTTGCCCACATGTAGTCCTCTCGACTACAACTCAATATCGCCCCATCTGCCTCCTGGAGATGCATGGGCACTCATGGCAAAACATCCTCATCCATCCTCACGGCTGCAACCTTTGGATCATGCTTCTCATCCTTATCCTTTTGCTTCAACGGACACTGAGATGCAAAGCGACCCATCTCGCCACATCTGAAACATTTGACCTTGGAAATGTCCTTCTTTCACTTCTGGTTATGTTGTACCTTTGATGCTAGAGTTGCGTTCTCCTCCTCCTCCTTGGTCTTTGTGCCACTCTCACCGCTGCCATTGAGGTTGACCTTTACTAGGTCCCTCTTTAATTCCTCCTGTTGAAGAGCCGCCCACATCTCCTCCCATGAAGGCAGTCTTTCCCTACCCAATATGATTTGGACAAAGACCTGCCATTCATCCAAGACTCCATTCAGGGCTATCCTCACCATTTCGGTTGACTGAGGAGTGGACCCCACTGAGCAAGTTGGTCTTTGGTATCCTGAAGACATTGAAGATGGGAGTTGACTCCTTCTCCCTTATGCATCAAAGTCCGTTGCAACTTCTGTTCTAGGTACATCTCTTGCTGTTCGGAAGAGCCTTCATACAGAGACGACAAGGCTTCCCACATTTCACGGGTTGTATCCTTGCCCTGCAAGTGTGAGACCACATGATCTCAAACTCCATCGAGAATGAGCATCTTCGCCTTCCCCTGCTCAACCTTGTACTTCTTCTTTTCATCGTTATCAGCGAGAACAACTACAACACTTTTGACGTAGGCCTCGAGATTATATTCCTCCAGAACAACTAATATTCTGGTCTTCCATATGACATAGTTGGAGGATACATCCAACCTGTCTTGCTCTCTGAGCCCATGCGATGCCATCTCACCCGACTATCGAACTAACTCCTCTAGTCTCTACTCAGCTGCTCAACAAGTGAGAAATTCAAACTTTCTAACGGAAAGTTCTTTTCCAACGGATTTCTACCCTCGAAGAAACTGCGCCCTTCAAGCACTGCGTTGAGGCTCTTCGTCACTCCCTCTACCTCTGCAAACTCACGAACTGGAAATCGTACCTCTCTGTCGTCTCACTAAGAGAGAGATTTCTTCAGATCTGCTTCCCAACAAGGACTGCGCAATCCCTTCAAGGGGATTCGAATTGCTGCCAAGTGAAGCTTTTAGCCTCTCTATTCAGAGCTGGATCGCTCTTCCTGTTTCAAAATTAATGCTCTGATACCATGTGAAAATTCCTACACTGAAGGAACCCCTATTGCATCAAATCTGTATCTACTTCACCTACTTGATTTTTAAATTACATTCATCAAGTTATTCTTTTGAACACTGAAGCAAATTACTTTTGCAGCCTACACTAATTAAATATTTGATCTCATGAAACACAAAGTAGAGCAAAGAACAAGATACATAGTGCACACTTATTTTTTGACACAATAGTCCCCGGAAAAACCCAATGTGGGAAAACTGGTGCAGTAGTTTTGAAGGTTTATTATTATGTAGGAGAAATATTTGAATACAAATATAGGATGCTCATCTAGCAATCATTTACATAGAAAATTCTGGCAGAAAATTTGAGTGAGTTTTACTTCACTTCCCCTGGAAAAATTCTGGCTAATCCGGCAAAACACTGGCTAACCCTGACTACTTTTCCGCTGGCCCTGTGTTAGCCTTTTAGGCTTTGCGTCAACACTTTTTCCCTCTACATTAGCTATCCCGACTGTTCTGACAATTCCAACTTCTATGTGACAGGAAACTTTTCCCTCTGCACTGGCCCTTTTGGCTCTGTGTCAAGGCTGCGTGGGCCCAAACTGGCCCAACGTCAGCTCTCTTGTCTACTGTGTTGCCTCCGCAAGCTCTCTCCATCTCTCTGTCAGTATTCTCCAAAAAGCCCTTCTCCCAGATTCTCTCTACCCCTCTGCTGTTGAATGATCACCTAGTTCAAATTTCTCAGCTTCCTAGCCCCAGAAATCGAACTCAGATCAATTCGTTCTCTTCGTGTGTGTTTCCAAATGAACCCCAAGCCTCCATATTATACTTTTCCTGTTGAGTCTTCAACGACCGAGATTAAGTCTCTAATCAACGGCTAAGATTAAAACATGACTTGATCCACCTTCTAGATCATTCTCACCCAAACAGTTTCTAATTTCTTTAGAACTCATGTGCCTTAGCCTCTCCAGCAATTTTCAAGGCTAGAGCATTTCCGATGCTACCAAGAGAAAACTAACGCAGGCTCTGCGTGAGCCTCCCTTGGTAACTGTGTCACCCCTCATGTGCGCTCTTGGCCTGAAACTAAGTTGTCTCTCAGGACAACTATCTTCACGCACAAATTTTTCGTTTGTCCTCTCACTAATGGCTTTAGTCCTCCTTCATTGCAATTGCTTTGATACCATGTGAAAATTTCTAAATCTAACAAATCAGAAATCCTACTACAATAAACTGATTTGCATTACCTAATTGTGTTCTCCATTTTAACAAGTTATTTTTCAGAATTACTTAAAAAATATTAAGGCAAATACACTGCAGCCTACACCAATATACAGATCAAGTACTGAAAAAATAAATGAGACAACCACACAAAGGACACACTTATTTTTGGACTAAACGTCCTTGAAAGAACCCAGTGCGGGAAAACCGGTGCAACATATATGAGGGTTTTATTATTATGCAGATTTCTAAATACAACTAGGGTGCCAAATTTGGTTCACCCAACAGAGAATAAAATCGACAGAAGTACCTCTATTCGAAGATAGATATTTTGGCGGATCCAACAACTGGATGAACAAACCCCACAGATGACTAGGTTGTCCCCAGTGCTGTGCAACGATTTCTGCTCCCAACTCTGCGTTGGGACTCTATGACCTCCTTTAGGAGCTGCGTCACCCTCCCAGTGAGCATTCCGGCTCAGAAATCAATCTGCTGAATTGATGCTCAATCTGCGTCATAGAAACCCCATCACTGCCTTTGCATGACTGCGTCAGCCCTCCAACCTCTGCGTCACCCTCCTGGTGTTGCGTCGTCTCTCCTTGGTGTTGCGCTGCCTCTTTGTTATGTATTTTCGGCCTTGGACGAATGTCTCGCTGCCGAATTGCCCCTCTCTGCATTAGAAGCTTACTCCGAAATTCTCAGCAAACCACGCCCCAAAATTTCGATTTAGCTCAAGTGATGCTATCTGTGTGTGTGTTCTCCAACTGAACCCAAGCCTTCCTTTATACTTTTTCTGTTGAGAAATCAACGACTGTGATCTAATCTCTAATCAACGACTAAGATTAAATTAGACTTGATCCTTGTCACTTAAAAGCTTCTCGCCCATATTTACATTAATTCACATTAATTACTTTAATTTCCTAAGTTTTAACTTAGGCACCATTAAAAATAATTAATTATTTGAATAACATGCACTCTAGGTGGAATTTCTCCAAACTATTTTTGGATCTTGGAGATCTCGTGTTCTAGCCCCTCCACAAAATTTTGGAGCTAGAGCACATCTGATGCTACCCAAAAATCAACAATCAACGCAGGTCAAACTGTACCAAATGCCTTGGTTTCTGCGCCAGAGAATGTGGCCTCAAGAAATTGAAATTATGCCTAGGAAAACACAGTCAAAGATAGCCAAACAACCCTTGGTCAACGTTGGTCTATTCTCTGAAATTTCAGCTTGTACTTGTCCCTGAAAGTTTCGGCCTCCTGCCACATGTGCGAGAGAGAGAGAGAGAAGAACCCAAGCTGTACTAACCAATTTGATGTGAGGAGAGATAAGGATGTGTGAGTGAGTGATGTCCAAATGAGGTGAGAGGAAACTCCTACTTATAAACTTCATTGTGGGTGAGGAGACGCATCCATTTGGCTTCTTGAGCCTACATTTCACTGAGGTCGACCTTGATAGTTTGTGCATGAGAGAGAATAAATTCAAAATTCCACTTATGCTTGTCCAAATGAGATGATCTTTATATAAAAAATGGACCTCTTGAAAAGAGGAATCCAATGCAATAATCATCTCCCTCATATGAGTTGTCCCAAGGTGGAATTTGGCCCTAGTTGCCAATTTTAACACTCCTCAACTATAGAGAATTCCACCTGTTAATCCATTTGTCATCATCATACCATCCTATCATCATGTACCATCTCTGTCATCACTGCTCTACTCTGCTGAACCATGAAGTAATAATGAAGAAGAAGTGATCAAGGGTGAGCCAGAAGACCTTACCACTCTCCACTGACAAAGGCCAGTCCTTGATCCCAGATCAAGTTGTTGAACACCATGCATCCTAGTCACAGGGAGTAGAAAAATACACTATGCATCCATCGGTAGTTTTATGGTCCCTAACCACTTTTCCCAACTCATTGGCCAGATGAGAGGTACTTCCCATGAGTCCCGGACTCCATGGGTAGGATGTGTTTTGGGGCATTGGCAGGAGAAAGTGAACCACTCATCCTACTCATATGCCATAGGAGAAGGTGAACCGCTCATCCTATGTATATGTCAATCATAGTGGAAGTCGAACTACTCACCCTACATACATGTGTCCGCAATCGTATGGGAAGGTGAACCACTCACCCTATGATCGCTCATAGGTCCAATAGGTACCCCAAGCCCCCAAGAGCTCTTAGAGCTTAGTGTCCAACTCATATGGGACCCTCATAGGAGGGTCTTTCCACGAATCCAAGTCTCTCTTGGAAGGTTAAGAATTTGATCTTCCCCAAAAGGCTTCGTGAGAATGTCTGCGACCTGCTCATCAGTCCTGACTTGTTGAAGCCTTATTGCTCCCCGTTGTACCATATCCCGGATAAAGTGGTACTTGATATCAATGTGCTTGGAGTGGTCGTGGAACACGAGATTCTCTAATAGGTGAATCCTACTCTGGTTGTCGCAAAAGACCACGGTGGTATCTAGCACATGCTCAAATAGCTCACTAAAGAGCTTCCTCAACCAAACAGCTTCATAACAAGACATGCAACAATGTATTTGGCCTTGGCAGTGCTTAAAGCAACTGATTTCTTCTTCTTTCTCATCCAAGATATTGAAGCAGACCCCAAAAATAAGCAGCACCCAAATGTGCTCTTACAATCCACCACACTACCAGCCTAGTTAGCATCTGAATATCCATGTAGCCTCAAGTTCCCTGCAGTGTATCTTAGTCCATAATGGAACGTGCCCCAGAGATATCTCAAGAGATACTTGGCAAATATCCAATGAATGTGATGAGGCTTGACCATAAATTGATTCAACGTGTTCACAACGAAGCATATGTAAGGACGAGAGTTAACAAAGAACATCATGGCCCCCACAAGTTGACAATACTTAAAAAGATCCACTAATCCAGGCCCAACAACACTTCCACATAATTTCTTGAAGTTGAGTTCCATCAGAGTAGATACAGACTTGCAATCCACCATCCCACATCTCTCAAGCAACTTTGCAATGTATTTTCCTTGAGAGAGGAAAATCTCACCTAGATTTTTCCAGACCTCCAATCCTAAGAAGTAGTGCATCAGTCCTAGGTCCTTCATCTAGAATTCGGAAGTCAACTTTCTCTTACATTGATGAAAGAGAGGGTCATCGCCTGTTAGAAAGAGATCATCCACATAAAGGACCAGAATGAGAAGCATGTCCTTTTCAATCTTTTCAACCTTGAAGTATAGGTTCGGGTCAACATTGCTCCTTGTAAATCCCAACTTCATAAAATAGTTATCAATCCTCTCATACCAAGCCCCGAGGGCTTGCTTCAACCCATAGAGGGCTTTCTTCAACCTACATATATGTGTCTCAAGATCTTGAACTTCGAACCCCTCGGGTTGTTTTACATAGACTTCCTCTTTAAGCGAGCCATGTAAGAAATCAGTTTTGACATCCATTTGGTGTAGGCTCCATCCTTGTGAGGCAACAAGGACTATGATGGAACAGATGGTGGTATATCGGGTTACTGGTGCAAATATCTCATCATAGTCTACTCCTTCCTCTTGAGAGAAGCCTCGAGCAACAAATTTGGCCTTGAACATTTTAGCACTCCCATCAACTCCATGTTTGATCTTCTAGAGCCATTTTGAAGTGACCATAGACTTGTCCTTGGGTCTAGGAACCACATCCCAGACATCATTCTTCATGATCGACTCATATTCCTTGTTCATCGCATCCTTCCAAACTTGGTGTTTCACGACTTCTTTGAATGTACATGGCTTAGATTGTACAATGGTACTCATGGCAACTAAGACACTTGGTACCTATTCGGCTTTTTGCTTTAACGAAATGTCCCCCTCGACGCAATATGCTCTCATCATCTTCAAGAGTATCTTTGAGCCACGATGGTCTTTTCTTGAAGTAGAGGGCTCACTGGGAGTTGGATCAATGGGATCCATCGAACCTTCCACATCAGGCATCGGGTCACCAGTCGGAGGTTCATCCTGCTTTCTTGCATCATCATCATTGTCCTTCCTAGTGATAGGAAGATCTCAGACTTTCCTAAGGGCAGAATTTTCATCGAAAGTGATACCAGGACTTATTTCTACTTCTCTTTGACCAAGCACATAGATTCTATCAATCACTCTTGCCTTCCACTTGAGGCACTACTATCAATCAACCAGTGATCCAACGTATTTGGAGGAGAGGCGGTGGTGAGGGCAAAAATAAGATAACATTCTTTTTGCTTTTCTATAACATTAACTTCTTCATACCTAGAGTTTCTCGACTTCTTGGGAGGACGACCATTTCCATTTCGAGTAGTGGGAGCATTCCTCTTTCCTTTGTTGTTGAACCTGTTGTTCCTTTGATTTACATTGCCTTTGTAGTTGTTGTCATGGTTGTCATCATTTGTTAGAGTATCCTTGTTGTGGGGACACTCTCTAGCAAAGTGGCCAAACCTGTTGCAATTGAAGCATCTTCCTTTTCTTCCTTCTTTGAATCCCGGCTTAAACCCTTGACCTTGTCTCTTGGACCAGCATTGTTCTTCCTTTTAGCATGAGTGAAGAAGGCGGTAGGATTGCTTCCATTTGAGGGCTTGTCTCTTTCCATCATCCTTATTTCCTCTTGACTGCATCTAGCCAATAATCCATCAAATTCTGGAATCTTGTCATTGTTGAGGATGGTAGAGTTAAACACATCCCATTCTCTTGTAAGGCCTCCAAGTGCAATAAGAGTGAACTCCTTGTCACCAATAACTTCTCCAAATAGATAGGAGATCATTCTTGATTTCGGTAATCCTCGTGAAGTAGGATTGAATGGATTCTCCTCTATCCATCTTGATGTCTTTTAACTTGTTCTTGAAAAAGAGAACTTGATTTGCATTATTTACTTTGAACATCCCAACCAGCTTGTCATACATCTCCTTAAACATTTCCAAATCAAAAGTATAGGGAACCAAAGGCTTGTGAATAGAATCAAAAATAATTTTCTTTTCTTTAACCTCACCTTTCTTGTAGTTGGTTTGTGTAGTTGCAGATGCATTTGAAGGAGGATCCACTACTCTTCCTTTGACATAGTCCATAATATCATTTTCTTCCAAAGTCAAATCTAGAGACATATTCCATGCATGATAGTTGGGTTTATCCTTAAGTTTGTCCTCGGATTTGAAGTAAGATGTAGTGGTCAATGGGATTGGTTCCAAGTCCTTGTCCAACAACTTCATTTAGTGATTTCTTTTCCTCACTCTTGTTTGGGATTTGTCTTCCCCTGAGCTTTGATACCATGTTAATTTTAGATAACAATGGTATGTTCTACGCTTTAGCACAATTTACTTCGATGTTCCTTAACAACCCAATGACAATTTCCAATTATTTCCAGTAGTAATCACATAAACTTAATCACATTGGAAGTAAATGCAAATAAAACATAAAAACATGTACAACAGACAAGCCAAGACAAGAGGACATAAGATTTGGCGGATGCCAGGGAAAAACCCCAATGAGGGGAAAACCCTTTGATCAAATCTTCTTATTCTTATTCAATAGTTCAACACAGAGAGAGAGAGTACATAGATCAAATTTACTTGCCCAAAACACAGTGAAAACAACTCTGTCAAAATCAACAGTCAACTACAACCCTAACTAGAAAGTCAACGCTAGTCAAATCAACAACAAAACTTCCTCCAAACAGCTTGGTCAACAATAGTCCAATTCAACCTTCAAGAAGGGTCAAAGTCAACCCAAAACAATCCACCCAACCTTAGTCAAACTCGATCAAACTTCAGCAAATGTCGCGGTTAATGGAGGTCACGCTGCCCAAATGCCTCGATTTTTGTGCTAGAGAATGCGGCCTCAAGAAAACAAAATTCCTTCCAGAAAAATGCAGTCAAAGATAGTCAAACAACCCCTAGTCAACGTTGGCCTGTTCTCTGAAATTTTGGCTTGTACTTGTCCTTGAAATTTTCGGCCTCCTACCACACATGCAAGAGAGAGAGAGAGAAAAGAACCCAAGCTGTACGAACCAATTAGATGTGAGGAGAGAGAAGGATCTGTGAGTGAGTGATGTCCAAATGAGGTGAGAGGTAACTCCTATTTATACGCTTCGTTGTGGGTGAGGAGACACATCCATTGGGCTTCTTGAGCCTACATTTAACTGAGGCCAACCTTGACAATTTGTGCATGAGAGGGAATACATTCAAAATTCCACTTATGCTTATCCAAATGAGATGATCTTTCTATCAAAATTGGACCTCTCGAAAAGAGGAATCCAATGCAATAATCATCTTCATCATATGAGTTGTCCCAAGGTGGAATTTTGCCCTAGTTGCCAATTTTAACAATCATGTTGGATATGACATAGGGTTTGGAGGATCTTTATCACTTGTGGTAAATTTATCTCCACTATGGTCGATGAGGATCATTCGGTGGACATAGGTTTGGAGGATATTTACCAAGGAGTGGTAAATTGATCTCCCCTATTGTCATTGATATAGGGCTTGGAGAATCTTTACCCTAGTGGTAAATTGATCTCCCCTATGATGATTCTTCTTCTTTAGATTGTGACATCTGTTTAGCTGAGATGAGATGAGATATGATGCAACAATGATGAGATATGGACACCCAAGATGAGACTTATGATTTAGTTGGAAATTCCTTCCTAGCTAACACGGAGTGTTGATTTTGGGGTAGCTATGGGACGGACTTCCCCAAAGAGAAACCCATCTACCCAAAGGAGAAATCATCTTGCCCCATGAAAGAATTCAAATTTGGTTAAAGGAAAATTATATTATTTAAATTGGCACGAATTTATTTGGACAAGCATCATCAAGGCACTTGTCAAATATATTTAAATATCATTTGAAGAGCAATTCACAGGGTCTTCTTCAAGTCGACCTCATAATGGTTCAAGTTGGTCTGCCCAAAGTTCATGATCTTTCACATATGGAAACAACTATAAAGGGGAACCTATCCTCCTTTAATTTAACTTGGACTTATGTGGCAATTCGTGTGTCTTTGTGGCCTAGAATTCTATGACAATTCGTGTCCCTATAGCCTAGTATTCTATGGTAGTTCATGCACCTCTGCGGCCTAGCAGTGGCTACCTCTGTGGCTTAATTGTGTCACCTATCTGTGGCCTAACAAATGGAATCTCTGCAGTCTCACAAGTGGCATCTTTGCGGCCCAACAATGGCATATTTTGTTGATTTTCCACGATCCTGGTGTCTAGGATAGAATCTTAAATCGTTGATGCTACCAAACCAAGAATCACAACGAAGCTACTTTGCACAACGAAACAATATATTGCAGTAAATCAATCACGTGCACAATAATAACAATCTCTCTCTCTCTCTCTCTCTCTCTCTCTCTCTCTCTCTCTCTCTCTATATATATATATATATATATATATATATATATATATATATAACACAATGTTGATATATTATCAACATATAATACAACTATCTAGGGCTCCCATACCAGGGATAATGGCCCTCAAATATCCAATGGTACAAGAATATAAGATACAATTAAAATCTCGTTGATCTAGTGCACAATCACAACCTCTATGTCTTATCTCATCTTGTCAGTCCTTTTCTCTCGATCTGCAACAATCACAACTCTGCCTCTATCAATAAACCAAGTCCATCTAGACACTGAACACAACTCCACCTGCGCTCTCATGCCGATCATAACTCCATGTACACATCAACAAATCGAGACTTCGTTTGAGTTTTTCACAACTTCGTTTGTAAACAACTCCCTCTACCCACTTCTGCGCCTCAACTACTCAGGGTCTTCTTCCCACTATAACCTTCCACTGCTGCTAAATGAAGGCTAACATAGAGCAAGAGTGATGCCACCTATCACTGTTACAAGTCTCTTCGACTGCAATGAACATGGGTTTATCCAATCCGCTCCTCTAGGCTGGCCAATCCTTGAGCTCCAAACTACCTTTCCTAGTAGTCACTTTACTCCATCAAAATGCCACATAGGCCATCAATTCTTCACCCAACACACAATTGTCCAATGTCCTTTATGCCCACCTGTTCTAGGCTTACTTTGGACACTTACATGTTGCCCTCCATCAACCACAAAGTGACCAATACAATTTGTTCTATCTAGGACTCCATCCCTAGAATCAAAACAACATAACAATCACCAATACATATCTCTGTTTTAGGACTGTGCAACTACAATTTGGTTTTGGTCTTGGTTAGGGTTGATGACACACTGTTGCAACTCCTTATTCCTCCACCAAAACCACCTCAACTGTTGTGACCTTTCTTATGTCTTTAAACGTTGCCCTTAAGAAGGGCTTCCAGCCTTCTTAGGCCTCACAACACCCTTCTCTGTGCAACAATTCAGACTCGGTCCTCTTCCAACACTAGATACAGGTTGTGACCTAGCTTTTTGTTGCTCCAAATATCCCTCCTGCCCCCTGTAGCTACACAGGCTTTTGTGCTATACCAAAACAAACCTCTTCCATACAAAACAGCACCCAAAAAAACCCTCAAACTCTCTCTCTCTCTGTGTAATGCAGCCTCCTTCTTGCAATAGCTCAGACCTGTTCCAAGATTAAAGATACCTAAAAAGCTCATAAAATGTTTGACGCTAGTCCTTCTTTGCATCTGGGGTTGCCTCAAAGAAGTATGGTGATGATTTGGTGCACTTGGATGGTGAGGAATGACCTACAACGTCACTACTATATATACAAACTCATGTGGTGTTAACACACAACTTGTGGCACTCCAAAATGTCAAGCCAACCTCCATTAGGTGCCACATTAACCCACAACTCCATTAAAAATATTATATCTCATCATAGACAACTCAGAATTCAATGATTTTCGTTGTGTTAAAATACTTTAAACGTCCTCTATTATCTCCATCCATCACATGTCTAATAGGCCTCATGGGTTCACACCTAAATGCTTGGGTGCAAAGCCCATGCCTTGGGTTCCAAGCCCATAATGCCTTATTGTGGTTCTCCAACCTCCAAACCTTGAACCTTAGGGCTTGGAGTACCTCCCAAGCTATCAAAAATCAACACTCCCTCTTAGCGAGGGAGGCACTTCCAAGACTAGGAAGTAGCTCATCATCATCATCATTACTCGCAACACTAGCTCAACTCATGGAGTTCACAACTGCGGCAATCCCTGTAGCATGAACTACGCCTCTCTTGGAAGTGTTGTTGTCACTGGAAGCACCCTGCTTCTTTTTCTTCTCCTGAATCATTTTCTAAACCCTCCATGGCTCCTTCTTGGTAGCTATAGAAGCCCCCTTGTTCCCCACTAACCATGTGCTCTTCTTGGGCCGAAAAATCTCCCTCTGAACCTGCAAGCTACCTCTAGAACTCGACTCCCTCTGAACCTATAAGCTCCCTCTAGAACTCGACTCCCTCTGAGCCTGTAAGCTCTCTCTAGAACTTGACTCCTTCTAAATCTATGGAGCCTAGACCTTCTTCTATGGAAGATGTACCTGCTCCTTTGAAGTCTGCACGTACGCCTGCTTCTCTAGAACCTGCACCTGGTCCTCCTACTTCTTCTTCCCATAATCCATAGGCTTGCCCATCAGCCTGTATAGACCATGTTCTCTAACTCCAATCACAACACCTGTGGAGCTAGAGCATATGGGCTTGAGTCTTGCCTTCCCATCCTAGAACAAGACCTCAAACCCCTTCTGCTTAATCGTTGAGATAGATATCATGCTATATCTGAGTCCCGATACAAGCATTACATCTTGGACTCGCATTATCGTTCTTGACTCCATCCTGAATTGTAAATATCCCTTTTCAGGGATATCCCTCAAACACGAGCAAACTCCCACCAGAGATGGATTGGGAGGGCGTTTACTAGATATGTCGCCTCTGAAAAGAGGACGAGATCTGGAGGCTACCTGGCCCTTTCCAAAATTTGTCTAAGAGTATAGGAGAAAAACACACAAGTGGTATAGTAGCCGAGAAGCTCAAAGAGATAAAAATAACAGTAGTGCAACATACAATAATGTATACATGGAATATAAGCAGATACTCAAGAAATGCAGAGAGAAATGCTAAGCCATTTTATTATACAAAGTAATGGAGAGAGTACAAGAGGTGATCAGAAAGATAGCACCTCGACTTACACAAGGCAAGTGAAGAAATACACTCAGAATGGTGAGGAAATGGACTCTCTCTGAACTGCGTCCAAGTTGCCGAAGAACTACTGTGCTGTTGCTACTGCTGGAATCAAGTGATGATTTGGGACTGTTCCCCTCCTCAGAAAATGTTCAAACTATCGTATCAACCTCTGCTCAATAAACCCAGAAAAGCCCAGAAAGCTTTTCTAAAATAGCTGACCCCCGAAAATCACCCACTTGAGGATCTACACTATCCCTCAAGGCTCTGCGTTGCCACTGAAGAGAATCCTCCAAAACTCTGCCTGAGACTCTGCCAAAATCCTCCAATATGCAAGGGTTGATCCCTTGCTCAATCTCCAAGCTCAAATCCTCCACATAAACCCAATTCGGAGCTCCTACCAAAAGAGACTGTGCCTTCCTCTCTCAAGACTGCGCAGTCATCCAAAATGCTCAATTCCTCCTCAACTCCAAAGATCGATCCTCCTGCAAAACACTGATGAAACTACCTTGCCCGAGGAGGCACTCGAATTCCCCCAGGGCTAAGGGTGAGATCTACGAACGGAGACACTCGATGCACTAAACAGTGCTGCAGACAGGCTAAACAGCCAGCGTGCTCTAAGTCTTAGTGACTAGCTCAAATTCAACATAATCCAATGCCAAAATGAGGAGGCTCCTCTCTCCTTTATAGTGTTGGCCTCTCTCAAAACCCTATGGCCCACCTCCTCCAATGTAGCCTCTCTCTTGTCACATGCTCCTCTCCATCTGTGCAGTCCCTCCAAGTGTCTACGTGGGCCCCCTTATCTATGTGGTCCTTTGGCCCCCTTGGCTCCCCTTTTAAGTTACAACGTTGTGCTACTAGGGAGTGACTTTATTCAAAAAGTGAGTTATGTCCCACTTTCCTCACCTTTTTATTTATAAATAACTATAGAAGGCAAAATTGAGCAAAATCGAATATTCCAATTAGCCATGGATAATTAGGAATATTACAGTCTCCCTTGGCAAAATGTTGCTTGTCCTCAAGCAACTAAAGTGATGGATGCTGCAAAATTTTCTCACTCTCCCAAGTGGCATCCTCATCCGGTAAATTCTTCCACCTCACCAAGAATTCTCGGACCGTCCTGCTCCGCAGTTGCCTGCCCCTGGTAACAATAATAGCCTCTGGCTGCAACACCAAATGCCCCTCATCATCCATGGGTGGTAGCTCATCTGTCATTGTCACCTGCTGCCCCAATGCCTTGGGGCAGCTCCAACTCATATGCAACCTGTCCAATCCTGCGTATCACCCTGTATGGCCCATAAAAGCGGGGCTTGAGCTTCTCAGCCCCCTTCTGCTTCAATGACGACTGTCGGTATGGCTGTAATCGTAGGTAGACCAAGTCCCCTACCTCAAACTGTCTCTCCACCCAACCCCTGTCAGCATACAACTTCTGCTGGTTCTGCGCTGTAGCCATATTATCCCTGAGAGCTCAGAGAATATCCTGACTCTCTTGGATCCAAATCTTGGCTCTCGGAGCCTTTCTAGCACCAAACATCACGTCAGCAAAAGATAAAGGATGATATCCATACAAAGCATAGAATGGTGACATACAAATGGACATGTGATGTGTAGTGTGTAGCAGTACTCCCCCAGATGCAGCCACTTCAGCCATGTTCGCTGCTGCCCACTGACATAGTTACGCAAGTAGCTCCCCAGCCACTTGTTAACTATCTTTGTCTGCCCGTCCGTCTGTGGGTGATAACTGGTACTCAGTGTCAACTCTGTTCCCACCAACCGGAAAAGCTCCTGTCAAAACCCACCCATGAAACGGCTGTCCCTATCACTAGTGATGGTCTTAGGAAGGCCATGTAGCCTGAAGACCTCTCTGAAGAATAGCTCGGTCACCTGCGCTGCTGTGTAGTGTGCGGATATGGCGAAAAAATGTGTGTACTTTGTCAATCAATCAACGATGACAAAGATACAATCCTTGCCCTGTACCATGGGCAACCCTGTGATGAAGTCCATCGAAATATACTCCCATTTTCCCTCCGGAATGGGAAGAGGCTGCAATAATCCTGTGGGATGGCTCATCTCCCCGTTGTTCCTCTGGCAAATATCGCACTCCCGGATATGCTCAAGTACGTCCTCCTTGAGGCCCTTCCTTGAGAACCTCTTTCTAATGGCCCTGTAGGTTTTGGTAAACCCCTGATGGCTGGCCAATGGTGAATCATGTGATGCCTGAAGTATCTTCTTCTTGAGCTGAGATCCCTCAGTCAAGAAGATCTGGTCCCTGTAGTAGATGATCTCATTGACCACCATGTACCTGTCATCCGCCACCTGCCCATTCAGAATCTCGCATGCAAATCTATGCTTGGAGTACTCTACTAAGAGTTGAGCCCTCCAGTTTGTGTCCAAGCTCATAAGAGACAACGTGGCTGGTTTATATGAAAGTGCATTTGCTACCACATTGTTCTTACCCTTGACATACTCAATGTCAAAATCATACACTTGGATCTTACTGATCCACTTCTGCTGCCTCTCCTATAGCTGTTTCTACTCCAAAAATAACCTGAGGTTGTTGTGATCAATCCTCACCCTAAACCTGTTACCCACTAAATACTGCTGGAACTTAGCCAATGCATGCATAATGGCCAACATTTCCTTGTCGTATATAGAATACAACCTTTCGTGCAGAAGGAGCTTCCGGCTCTCAAAGGCTATAGGGTGACCTCCCTGCATCGACAATGCGTCGATCCCCTCTCCCGATGCATCACACTCCAAAACAAATGGCTGTGAAAAATTCGACAATGCAAGCACTGGGCAGCTGCTCATAACCTCCTTGAGCCTGTCAAAGGCTCGCTGTGCTACATTCGACCAACTGAATGCCCCCTTCCTCATCAGATCTGCCAGGGGTGCAACAAGCTGTGAGAAACTCTTGACGAACTTTCGGTAGTAAGTACAAATGCCAATAAATCCTCGAAGTTCTGTCACATTCCTCCGCTCCGGCCAATCTTTGATGGTCCTAATCTTCTCCTCATGGACTCACTCCGTCCACCCCTATGATGTGTCCCAAGTACAACATCTCTGTCAACCCAAACTCACACTTGGAGAGCTTGGCATAAAACTGTTGCTCCTCCAAGATGCGCAACACTGTCTCAATGTGTTGGAGATGCTCCTCCCAAGTCCTACTGTAAATGAGGATATCATTAAAGAACACCAACACAAACTTCCTTGAGTGACTGCGAAAGATGTGATTCATGCAGGACTAGAATGTAGCTGGGGCATTGGTTAGCCTGAAGGGCATCACCAAAAACTCAAAGTGCCCATAGTGACACCTGAAGGAAATTTTGGGAATGTCTTGCTCCCTCACGCAAGTCTGATGGTACCCACATCTCAAATCAATCTTTGAGAAGAACTGTGCTCCTCTCAACTCATCCATCAACTCATCGATCCTGGGTATGGGGTACCTGTTCTTTAGGGTCTTCTTGTTCAGGGCCATGTAGTCAATGCACATCCTCAATGTGCGTCCTTCTTCTTCACCAACACCACAGAAGAAGCAAAAGGACTCGTGCTCGGCTGAATGTGCCAAAGAGCCAGCAACTCCTGAATGGCCCGCTCAATCTCATCCCGATAGGCCTTGGGATGCCTATAGCGGGTAGTAATCACTGCCTGTATGCCCTGCTCAAGCTCAATGGTGTGCTCAAACCCCCAGTTCGGTGGTTGTCCCGATGGAATCTCCCCAAACACTGTGGCATACTGGTCAAGGATGGACTGTATCTCTAGGTGCACCGTCTACCCTGTAGTCCCTGCCTTTGATGCACGCAGCTCCACTGCCCACTCTACGTCTCCCTTCTGGAAGACTGCCTCCATCCGATGAGGCGAAACAGTCTGAGGCGGATATGTGTGATGTCCCTGTATCTTCTCATGCCCCCCTGTCTTCTCATCATCCCACTCCATCTCTAAGGCCTTCCAATCTGCCGTGACCTTCCCTAAAGTGATAAGCCACTGAACACCTAGTATCATGTTTGTGTTCGAATATTGACCATGAAAAAGTGGTCAGTCAGTGTGTAGGTGCCCATCGTCACTGATAACTCTGGGACATAACGAGCACACACCATGGTCTGAAGCCCTCTATCTGTATACCTCTCTGCTCAACCATCTGTGCATTGATGAAATTGTGGGTTGCCCCACTATCAACCAAAACTGATACTCGCTGGCCACGTACTGTCCCCTGTATGCGCAGCGTCAAATACTTGGGAACTCCTCACAATGCTGCAAGGGCACCTCCAGTAGGTGCAAAAGCTGCACCACCTACTGGTGGTGGTGGAGGTGGCAAAGGATCTTGCACAACATGACTATCTCCTGCCTCCACATCATCCTCCTCATCCTCTTCCTCGCTGCTCTCAGAGAAGACCTCAATAAAATGTGCTTTGCCAGCAGCACATCCATGTCACGGTGCCCACGGCTTCTGACAGGTAAAGCACAACCGCTTCTTCTTCAGCTCCCTCCTGGCATCATCATCAATCTGTGCTCGTCCTGGATTCCCCCTTGGAGGCGGAATCCTCACATCCTTCCCCTTAGGTTGGAAAGCCTGTCTCTGGGGGTAAGGTGTCCGGGTCCTGGGTAAGGCATCCTGTAAGTCCCGGGTCCTGCTAGTAGCATCCTGGAGTGTGGCTGGTCTAGTGGATCTGACTAGACCCCGAAGTGGCTCTACTAACCCCTCAACAAACATGTAGATCCTCCGTGCTGCGGATAGATCTGGCACCATCACTGAAACCCTCAAGAAGTCTGCAATGTAGGTCTCTGGGCTCCCGGTCTGTTTGAGCCTCGTCAGCTCAACAAAGTGTTGTTCCGGATCCCTCTGGTCAAACCTCTCTATCAATCTCCTAGTGAACTCGGCATATGTTGTCACTGTGGAGTGTCCGAGTGTAACCATCCCATGGAACCACCAATCCTGGGCCTCACCATCCAAATGTAATGTCACCACCATGATGGCCTCTGTCTTCGACATCTGGTTAAGCTGGAAATAGATGTCCAGCTTCTCCACCCAAGACTTTGCATAATTTTTGATGAACCATCAAACGTAGGCAAGTGGAATCTACTAGCTGTGTGGTGGGTGTCTCCATCGTGATAATGCCAGTATCCTCTGTGATGGTCGCGAGGTCTACTATCCTACTGGAGCTGAACAATCTCTGAATGAGAGAGTATCCCTGAACTCCTGCCCATAGGCCTGGTACTTTGCAAAATAATCGACCATATGACCGGGCTCTGCCTCCTGCTAGGCTACGGTCCCTGTGTCTGCTCCTAGGAAAGTGGGCATGGTAGAATAGCATGTAGGGGCATGTGAGGCCATCTGCTGAGTAGTATCACGCTAAGTGGCACCCTGCTCTCGCAAATGGTGGGATGTACCCAATCCCTCACCAACCTAGAAAACCTGTGGGTTCTCACGCTGTCTAGCCTCCACCGCCGTGAATCTCTGCCCCATCACCTCGATCTGCCTCGACAGATCCTGCACTAATTTGAGGAGCATGTCTACAAATCTCTTCCCATCCTCATCTGCCATCGGATCCTCCTACTCTGCATCCACCACAAGCTCCTCCTGTTTTGTGTTCACCACAAGCTCCTCCTGTTCTGTATCCACCACCCGAACACAGTCTCCCTCTCCGTAGGTGTTCTCCAACCTACGCTCAATATCTCTGTATTTCCTACCTCTGTAACAGATGTAGGGCTTCTCCATCGGTGTCATAGACTGCTAGCTCCACAGGCTGAGCCATATCTATGCTCTGATACCACTGTAATATCCCTTTTAAGGGATATCCCTCAAACACGAGCAAACTCCAACCAGAGATGGACTGGGAGGGCGTTTACTAGATATGTTGCCTCTGAAAAGAGGACGAGATCTAGAGGCTACCTGGCCCTTTCCAGACTCTGTTTAAGAGTATAGGAGAAAAACACACAAGTGGTATAGTAGTCGGGAAGCTCAAAGAGATAAAAATAACAGTAGTGCAACATACAATAATGTATACATGGAATATAAGCAGATACTCAAGAAATGTAGACAAAAATGCTAAGCCATTTTATTATACTGAGTAATGGAAAGAGTACGAGAGGTGATCAAAAAGATACCACCTCGACTTGCACAAGGCAAGTGAAGAAATACACTCAAAATGGTAAGGAAATGGCCTCTCTCTGAACTGCATCCAAGCTGTCGGAAAACCGTTGTGCTGCTGCTACTGCTGGAATCAGGTGATGATTTGGGGCTGTTCCCCTCCTCAGAAAATGTTGAAACTCTGGAATCAGCGTCTGCTCAATAAACCCAGAAAAGCCCAGAAAGCTTTTCTAAAATAGCTGCCCCCGAAAATCACCCCCTTGAGGATCTATGCTATCCCTCAAGGCTCTATGCTACCACTGAAGAGAATCCTCCAAAACTCTGCCAGAGACTCTGCCAAAATCCTCCAATATGTAAGGGTTGATCCCTTGTTCAATCTCCAAGCTCAAATCCTCCACATAAACCCAATCCGGAGCTCCTACCAAAAGAGACTGCGTCCTCCTCTCTCAAGACTGCGTAGTCATCCAAAATGCTCAGTTCCTACTCAACTCCAAAGATCGATCCTCCTGCAAAACACTGATGAAACTACCTTGCCCGAGTAGGCACTCGAAGTCCCCCAGGGCTAAGGGTGAGATCTACGAATGGAGACACTTGATGCATTAAACAGTGCTGCAGACAAGCTAAACAACCAGCGTGCTCTAAGTCGAAGTGACTAGCTCAAATGCAACATAATCCAATGCCAAAATGAGGAGGCTCCTCTCTCCTTTATAGTGTTAGCCTCTCTCAAAACCCTAAGGCCCACCTCCTCCAACGTAGTCTCTCTCTTGCCACATGCTCCTCTCCATCTGTGCAGTCCCTCCAAGTGTCTACGTGGGCCCCCTTCTCTACGTGGTCCTTTGACCCCCTTGGCTCCCCTTTTAAATTACAACGTTGTGCAACTAGGGAGTGACTTTATTCAAAAAGTGAGTTATGTCCCCCTTTCCTCACCTTTTTATTTATAAATAACTATAGAAGGCAAAATTGAGCAAAATCGAATATTCCAATTAGCCATGGCTAATTAAGAATATTACATGAATGGCACAACTCTCGATCCTCAGATCTCCCTTCTTACTCTTGTTGGCCAACATCATGTGCAACTTCGAGTCCCAATTAGTTAGAGTCTCGAATACCTCATGTGACCCTATCATATGTTTCGACGCACCATTGTCCATGCACCATGCAACCTCATCGATGGTATCCTACGAGAAATGAGAGATCAAGGAAAAGTCCTCCTCCTCCAATCTCCTAGTGAGAAGATCTATCTCAACAAACGTGGCAACATTGACGACCTGCTTCCCTTTCTTCTTCTCGTCATCTCCTGTCTTCTTCTTCATTAGACATCTCAACAAAAAATGACCCATCTCGCCACAGTTGAAACACTTGATTTTACTCAAGTCCTTCTTCTACTTGCCTTTCATTCATGTTGCAAGTGCCATGTCATCATCAGAAGCCTTCTTCTCTAGATGAAGATCCTCATCTCGCAACTCCTCCCAAATGAAGTCATCCCACAACTTATTCCAGTATGACATCTTCTCTCTCGCAAGAATCCCCTTGATGAAGGACTTTCGTTCCTCAGTGAACCATTTCAAAGCAATCCTCACCATATCAAAATCTGAAAGTCACACCAACGGTAGTAAGCCAACGGTAGTAAGCTCATCTTTGACCTGAGACAACCTCGTTAGATACGAAATCACTCCACCTTGCATCAACTTGGTGGACTTCAACTTATCCTCCAATACCAGTACCTGGTTCTCGTTCGTATTCTGGAACAAATTCTGAAGAGCCATCCACATCTCATCTGCAGTGTTATTCCCGGACAAATGAGGTATTAGGGGGTCCCTCACACCATCTAGGATGATCAATCTCGCCTTTGTATCCAAATCGTCATACACTTCTAGCTCCTTAGGGTCAATCGACTTCTTGATGGCTTTCTCGACGAATTCTCAAATCTTGTTGACCTGCAAGACCAACTTGATCCTTTCCTTCCACAAACTATAGTTGGACAACCCTTCCAACTTATCCTCATACCAGAGACTAACTTGCAACTTCGACATTGTAGTGAACCCTTCACCTATAATGT
Source organism: Pinus taeda (assembly GCA_000404065.3). NCBI lineage: Eukaryota > Viridiplantae > Streptophyta > Pinopsida > Pinales > Pinaceae > Pinus > Pinus taeda. Next base: position 42,802 of record APFE031401938.1, on the reverse strand, counting down.
GACCAACTCCCTCTTAAGTTGTACTTCACTGTGCACACCTTAATTCACTGTCTCTCAAAGTAGCTTAGACACGCTTTGATACCACGTTGATTTTCCATGATCTTGGTGTCTAGGATAGAATCTAAAATCACTGATGCTACCAAACCAAGAATCACAACAAAGCTACTTTGCATAGCGGGACAATATAATGCAGTAAATCAATGATGTGCCCAATAAGAACAATAAGAACAATAAGAACAATATATATGTATATATATATATAACCTAACTTCAATATATTATCAACATATAATACAACTACCTAAGGCTCCCGTATTAGGGACAATGGCCCTCAAATATCCAATGGTACAATAATACAAGATACAATGACACTCTCGCTTATCTAGTGCACATGTTGGGTGTGTGTTATATTCTTTCCATGACTAGCCCCACACATGAAGCCGAGGGGTTAGAGGGCGGGCGGCAAGTCCCCCTTTTGGGGGGTTTGAATGGGGTGATAACCCCCCTCTACGAAGTTCAAGGTAGCGCCCCGGGAAAAAAGAAATTGGACCCTATATTAGGTGGGCAGACCTACCTATGGTTTTGTGCATGGGTTTTGAACATGGTTTTGGGCATGATGGTTTTCTACCCATGGTATCTAGTAGATCCGATCAAGGGAACTACGGTTATGTTTTAACCCAGGGTTAATGGATTCGGGTTTATGGATGCTTCGACATGTATATATATGTATTGTAACATTGAAAGGAATATAATGAAAAATCAATATGGTAGTCCTGATTTTGGGATCCAGTGGAAAATCTGTGTATATTTGTTTTATGTTTTATGCTCTTGCCATTGTTTATTTTTTGATTTTAAGAATTCGTTTGCGTGTAATATTTGTACAGGGTTAAAGCCTACATTTGGTATCGGAGTTGTTTCAACTTCAAGGGGACGCTTGTCGCTGAGGGGTTTTGCTCGGGCCCGTGGTAGACCTTGTGGGACATCTACAGGATCGATTCTTACGATGAAAGAAGATGGCGAGCAGTGCAAAGATATAGATCGAGAAATTTAATGGTTAGAGTTTTGAGTTGTGGAAACTCAAGATGGAGAATCTGCTGATGGATAATGACTAGTGGATTGCGATAATCCGAGTACTAAACCAATAGCAACGTCAGATGAAGACTGGACGAAGTTGGATCAGAAAGAAAAAAGCACAATACGGTTGTGTATCTCAGATTCAGTATTGTTGAATGTATCAGAGGAAGCTATGACGAAGGCTTTGTGGGACAAGTTAGGGACTTTGTACCAATCTAAGTCTCTGGTGAACAAACTATTCCTATGAAAAATGTTGTATAACCTGAGGATGAAGGATGGAGACTCAATGAAAGAGCATCTGAACACCTTTAATAATGTGGCAAGTCAACTGTTATGTTGATATTAAAATTTCAGATGAAGACAAGTGCATCATTTTTTTGTGTTCTCTACCAGATTTGTGGGATAGTCTAGTTGTTGCAATAGGTAGCAATACAACTACCTTGAAGTTTGATGAAATAGTCTCATCCTTGTTGTCAGAGGAGATGAGACGGAAAAATATGGAGGGACAAAACAAAAATAAAAATAAGTCCTCGAGTGGGAGATCTAAATCTCCAAGAAATCATGTAAAAGTGTGCTGAAAATGCAGAAAGGAAGGGCACTTCAAAAAGGATTGTAGATCTAAAGCTCCTGAGAAAGGAAAGGCATATGATGATGCTCCTTCTGCAGAGGTGGAAACAACCTTAAATGAAGTTGGAGATGTGTACTTGGCGATCATGAGGCATGGTTGATTGACTCAGGTGCATCCTTTCACTTCACTTCCCATAGGGATTGGTTCTATGAATATGAGAAATATGATGGTGGTGATGTCTTCTTAGGGGATGACAAGAAGGCTAGAATTGTTGGTCGCAGAAAAGTCAAGTTGAAGTTGCAAGGTGGAAGGATTAGAACACTTTCAAGTGTTCTTCATATTCCTGCATTGGCCAAAAATCTTATTTCTGTAAACAAGATGGATGATGCAGGTGTAAAAACAATGTTCGAGAAAGATACCTGCAAGATAGTTCGAGGAGCACTGGTATTGGCACAGGGAGTTCGGATTGGAATTCTGTACAAGCTTATGGGTAGCACTGTTATTAATGGGTGCAACATTTCTCTGGTTCGTGAAAGTGGAGCAGAAAAGCTTGTGGTCTCTGGAGAAAGGACCATGCTATGGCATCAAAGGCTTGGACATATTGGAGAGAAGGGCCTACAAATATATCATGGTAATGGTATGGTAGAAGGTATGTCTAATTGCTCTATGGATTTCAATTTCTGTGAACATTGTGTCTATGGGAACCAAAATCGAGTGAGTTTCCCCTCTAGTGCTAAGAGGGAAAACAGGATATTAGAGTTTGTGCACAATGATGTATTTGGACATGTGTCGGTGCCATCACTGGGTAAGTTTGTGTACTAAGTATCATTTATAGATGACTTCTCAAGGAATACATGGATATATTTCCTCGGGAAGAAATCTGAATTCTTTGATAGGTTTAAAAAATTTAAGGCTCTAGTGGAAAATATGACAGAGAAGAAAATAAAGGTGTTGAGGACAAATAATGGTGTTGTGCAAAAAGGAATTTAAAGAATTCTATAAAAAGTGTGGTATAGCACGACAAAAGTCTACTCCATACACACCTTAGCAAAACGGAGTTGCGAAAAGAATGAACAGGTTGTTGATGGAAAAGGCAAGAAGCATGCTCAATGGTGTCGGGTTAGGACAAGAATTATGGGCAGAGGCAGTGGAGACTGCATGTTACCTGGTTAGTAAATCACCTTCATCAACCTTGGAGGATAAGTCTCCACAAGAGATATGGATTGGTAAGAAACCCTCTATTTCACATCTGAGAGCATTTGAGTGTGATGTGTACATGTTCCAAAGGAGGAAAGAACCAATTTGGATGGTAAATTTGAAAGGTGCATCCTTATTGAGTATAAGGATGGTTGAAATGGTTATAAGCTTTGGAACCCAAAAACAAGGAAGGTTGTGAACAATTGAGATGTGGTGTTTAGAGAGGTGAAAGATGTTATTAAACATGAAATCCTACCAAAGGAACATGAGAAGATAGAGTTTGAGCTAAAGGAGGAAGAAACAAACTCTATAGCAGAAGAGGAATGAAAAGATGAAAAGCCACAAACTCCAGCTGTGAGAAGATCAGTTCGAGAAAAAAGGTAGCCAGAAAAGTATAGTCCATCTGATTTTTGTTCAAATTTGGTTTATCTATTATTGATGATGATCCTAGAATTGTTAGGGGACCAGTAGATTCGGAGGATGGAAAACTTTGGAAAGAGGCCATGGTTGATGAAATGGCATCTTTACACAAAAATGAAGTTTGGGATTTGGTGGAGTTGCCAGGTGGAAGGAAACCCATTGGCAACAAATGGGTGTTTAAGAAGAAGGTGAATGCAGAAGGCAAGGTGGAGAAATACAAATCTCAGTTAGTAGAAAAATGTTATTCCCAGGTGTCGAGAATTGATTTTGGTGATATTTTTTCTCCTATTGCCAAGGTAGCTTCTATTGGATTACTTTTATCTGTTGTTGCTGCTTTTGATTTTGAGGTAGAACAAATGGATGTGAAGACAACATTTCTTCATCGAGATTTGGAAGAAAAGATCTACATGAAGCAACCTGAAGGCTTTGTGGTGAAGGGTAAGAAAGAACTAGTATGCAGGTTAAAAAAGTCTTTATATGGGTTAAAACAGTCACGAAGGATGTGGTATCAGAAATTTGATACATTTATACGGGGACTTAACTTCACCAAAAGCAAAGCGGATCACTATGTGTATTTTATATTAATTGGTGACCGTGTTATTTATCTGGTCTTGTATGTAGATGATATGTTGTTGATTGGAAATGACAAAGAAATTATCTAGGATTTGAAGACCCAATTGTCCTCCAAATTTGACATGAAGGATCTCGGTGTTGCAAACTATATTTTGGGCATGGAAATTAAACGAGATTGGGCAAAGAGGAAGCTCTGTTTAAACTAGAGGAAGTATGTCAAGAAAATACTACAGAGGTTTAATATGCAGGATAGTAAACCGGTGAAGGTTCCTATTCCTATATGTTTAAAGTTATCTGTTTAACAGAGTCCCAAGACACAAAAAGAGGAAGAGGACATGTCCCGTGTTCCATACAAAAGTGCAGTCGGTAGCCTGTTGTATGCAATGGTTTGTACTAAACCAAACATTGCACATGCAGTGGGAGTATTGAGCAGGCAGGTTTATGTCAAAACCAAGAAAGGAGCATTGGATAGTAGTGAAGCAGGTTTTCAGGTATTTGTGTGGCATTAGTGATTATGGTTTGTGCTACCAAGGTAGACAAATATTGGACAAAGTTTTGGACATTTGTGGCTTTGTTGATGCAAATTGGGCTGGAGATTTGGATCAGAGAAGATCTACAAGTGGGTATGTGTTTAACCTATTTGGAGGTGCAGTTAATTGGATGAGAAAGAGATAACCTGTAGTGGCACTTTCAACTACAAAGGCATAATACATGGCAGCGACTCATGCAACCAAGGAAATAGTTTGGTTGCAGAGATTGTGTTCAAATATGGGGTTAATCCAATGAGCTATAAGGATAGACTATGACAGCCAAAGTGCAATTTTCTTGGCAAAGAACCCTACTTATCATTCAAAGACAAAGCACATTGATGTTTAGTATCACTTTGTGAGGGATATGGTTGAGAACAAAAAGGTGTTGTTGGTAAAGGTGGACACTTTGAAAAATACTACAGATGCATTAACGAAGTCTATAAGTACTGAGAAGTTTTCTTGGTGTAGAGAAAGAATGGGCGTTGCATGGTTGGATCAATGACTAAGCTCTCCTATGACCCCCTGTGTGGAAAATAAAACAAGTGGGAGAATGTTGGTTTTGTGATTTCTTTCGACGACTAGCCCCACACGCAAAGTCGAGGGGTTAGAGGGGGGGTGGCAAGGCACCTCTTCGTTGTGTCCGACACAGCGAGGGGGGGGGGGGTCATAAGGGGAGCGGCAACCCCCCTGTCGAGGGGTTTGAGGGAGGTGGTAGCGCCACTCTACGGGGTCCAGGCAACGCCATGGGAAAAAAAATTTGGACCCTATATTAGGTGGGCGGACCTACCTATGGTTTTGTGCATGGGTTTTGCACATGGTTTTGGGCATGATGGTTTTCAGCCCATGGTATCTAGTAGATCTGGTCAAGGGAACTATGGTTATGTTCTAATCCAAGGTTAATGGAATGGGGTTTATGGATGCTTTAGCATGTATATATATGTATTGTAACATTGAAAGGAATATAATGAAAAATCAACCTGGTAGTCCCAGTTTTGGGATCCAATAGAAAATCTTTATGTATATCTATTTTATGTTTTATGCTCTCGCCATTGTTTATTTTCTGTTTTTAAGAATTGGTTTGCAGGTAATTTCTATACAGGGTTAAAACCTACCACACAATCACATCCTCTATGTCTTATCTCGTCATGTTGGTCCTTCGCTCTTGATTTGCAGCAATCACAACTATGCCTCTCTCAATAAACTAAGTCCATCTGGCCATTGAACACGACTCTACCTGCTCTCACATTGATCATAAGTCCATCTACACATCAACACATCGAGACTCCATTTGAGTTGTTCACAACTCCGTTTGTGAACAACTCCCTCTGCCCACTATTGTTTCTCAAAGACTCAGGGTTTTCTTCCCATTATAGCCTTCCACTACTGCTATATGAAGGCTAACATAGGGCAGGAGGGTTGCCACCTATCACAGTTGCAAGTCTCTTCTGCTATAATGAACATGGGTTGATCCAATTTGCTCCTCTAGTTTGGCCAATCTTGGAGCTCCAAATTGCCTTTCCTAGTAGTCACTTTACTCCATCGAAGTGCCACATAGGCCATTAATTCTTCACCCAACACGTAACTATACAATGTTCTTCTTGTCCACCTATTCTAGGGCTACTTTGGACACTTGCATGTTTCCCTCCACCAACAACAAAGTGCCCAATACATTCTATCCTTTCTAGGACACTGTTAGGATATTCCGACACATAGGAATAGTTAAGTTCAACTTGGTCTAGTATAGAGTTAGGTATAGAGTTAGGTAAAGTGTGTTTCTTTACCGTTGTACATTTTGTAACTTACAATCCGCCGGTCACGATATGTAGTGATCCGACGGTTCATTCTCTCCTCGGTATTACCGACACTTGATCCGTGGCTTGACACCCGATTGGTCCATGAATTCTATTTAAAGCGCATGGAGGGTCATTTGTAGGTTAACCGTGCATGAGAGAAGCTTATGTAAATTTTCATTCTTTTATTAATAAATTGCCTGTAGTAGCCATGTTGGCGCAGGCTGTGGACTGTTTCCCTCTTTGAGGTTTTTAACCATGTCAAAAATACTGGTGTATTGATTTGAGATCTGGTTGTGAGCGGTGTCCTTTTGGTGTTCTTTCTGAGGAACTTACCCTATAAATTCCTACATGGTATCAGAGCTATTTGA
>APFE031401931.1:0-10086 GCA_000404065.3 Pinus taeda | reverse complement strand
CCTGCCATTTAATAAAGATTCCTAGTATTGGGAACCAGATCCACTAATAAATGGATTTTGGTGAGGAAATATTACTCCTTTCATGGGGAATGATTCCTAATCATTTTTTATAAGTACCAAGTCAAATTTTCCTCTAGGGGGTATATTTGTATTATTCTTCTTGTGGAGAGAACTCGTATTTTTACGGCTCCATTGTCATTTCTTGCAGGGATGTAATTGTATTGATGAAAATAATGAAGATTGGTTCCATGTTCAAATTCTAAGTCTTGGTATCCTCCATAGGTCTCTAATTTTCCTTGGGATTGGCCATCCTAGGAACTTCAGCGCCCTTTTGTATCATTTTCTTTTCTTCTTTTCACTTCTTATTCACATGCATCTCTTGTTCTTGTTTCTCTCTATTTCTGCATTTAGTATTAATGATTTCTTGTTGTGGGATTGGGTCAAATGGTTGATTTAATTTCTTTTGTAGGATCACAAGAATAATTTCATCCTTGTAAAATATTTTGAAGGTCATAGTAATCATTGAGCTACTTGAATTAGTTTTCTTATTCCAAAATCTATATTTTTGGAACTCCTTTGTGGTAAATAGAAGTAAATATATGTTATTTTTTAGAGCATGATAATGAGCTTCAATCGAGTTGGTTCCACTTGCATTAGATCAAAAAAAAATTCTATTTAATAAAAAAATTAGCCCATCTAATTTTCACTTGATTAAGTTAGGAATTTGATAGATTTACTAGCTCACTAATTCTTGAATTTCTAGATTTTAGAGTAGTAATTTTCTGCCATTTTTTAGTATGGGTTAACAAAGGTATTTTTGAGTGATTCCACTTGGAATGGAGACCTAAGACATCCTATTCAATAAAAAAAATTCTACCATCCAATTTGGATTTGATTTTATTGGTCATTCGATGAATTATAACTTCATGTAGTAAATCTGTAACATCTTGTAGTTTCCTGTAGTACTCTTCTAGCGTGTATATACTTGCCCAGATTTGCTAAAAAAGATTGGTTTTGGTCCCTTAGGGTTGAATAATTACCCCTAGTATTTAAATAAATTATTAGGGAAGATAAACACCTCTTATAATTTTCCTCTTTTCCCATGCAAAACATTTCATCCATTTGGTTTAGTGGACAGATTTATGGATTAGATAATACAATGATGATTTTCTTGATTTCCACCTCTAATAAACTATATTAATGGATATAAAGTCTTTTAAATGTAATGGTTTACATTTAGTTCATGATATTTATGCAATTAGAATACATTTATTTACTTGTACTTTCTTTCTTGCAATAGGTTAAGGTTTCCATTTTGAGCATTTCATTTTTTGTAATTAGTTTAGGATTTGAGTTCAGTACATGCACCACATTACATCATGACATCAAAGGAAGGACACATTGTATGCTTCACATATAGTGTTGATACCTCTTAATTTTGTATGAACCCTGGGTTGATAATTAAAGACAGTAGCCTTGGGAGTTGCAACGTTCTTGTTGCAATACTGAGGCTCATCACTTTTTGGTGTCATTGCTAGGGAGGTGTCAAAGTATGCATTGTTTTCTTCCCTAGTTAATTCATTTATTTTTACCTTTTTGAAAAAAAAAAAATTTATTAGGCATATCTCATTTCAAAAATGGAAAAGTGCATAGTATTAGTGTTTCAATCATAAAAACAAAAACAATTCTCCAACACCAACCCACCCCCCATTTGATCACGTGGTGCAATAAGAGCCACATCACCATCCACTTTTGCTAGTAGAAGAAGAAGAGGTGGAAAATAATGTAGAAGAAATGGATGGAGATGATGACAACGAGGAAGATCCTCTCAGATTTCCCATTCAAGATATTGATGGTAGTGTGCACATGAAGAACATCCCTCTATCTTTTCTTCCAAAATTTCATGGTCTAATGTCAGAGGATCTGGAAGCCTTTCTCTTTGAATTTGAAATCCTTTGTATATCTTATGATTACTTACTAAACACTCAAAAAATGAGATTTTTCTCAACAACATTGAAGGATAGAGCACTTAAATGGTTCATGAGTTTAGGGACTAATTCAATAAGATCATGGAGTGAGATGAAAAATATATTTCTAGGAAAATATAAAGATCGTGATCTTAAGGAAGAAATATTTAGAATGAATCAAAGAGAAGATGAGAGCCTTGATGATCTAATAGAGAGGTTCATGTATAATGTTAAGAGGGAAAAATTACATCATTTAGGATTTAACACACTAAAAACCCTCTTACTTAGAACAATTAGGGATGAATGGATTGATCTCCTCTATCTCATGAGTAAAGGTGATGCATACCAATTATCATTTGAAGAAATTTGTGAAACATGTAAACACATATCAAGAGGAAGGGCAAGAGTAATTCAATCAACATCAAGATCATTAAGTCAAACTAAACTTTGAAATTTGCTTGATAACTTTAAAAAATAAATTCTTAGCAATCTAAGTGAACAAGTAGAAATGTTAAGAATAGAAAATGAGAAAACAAGATGTTGATATTTGTGTTTTCCATGCAAGATACATGATGTTAAATATTTCCTATCATTACCAAGGTTGAGTGAAGTTTACCAAGAGGACAATGGAGCAAGTCAATCATCAAAGCAACAATGTTATGTAACTCCAAGACGACCATGGTAGCCTAGTCAACCTAGTATGATGCAAGATCTTAATTCACAATTTCAAGCTTATGCACATCCATCTCAAAGTAATTGGAACACATCCTTTCTTTGGCCACCTTGGCCATCTCATCCCCAAAATCAATCTTGAAAACAAGGTTAGCAAGGAACTCATGGGAGCCATCCACAATATTGTCAATATTTTCTTCAATATCCTTCATACTGAAATCCATGTAAACCATACCATCCACCAACACCAAAACCATAACCCCAACCACATCCCTCTCAAATATCCACTCCTGCTCAACTAACTGTACCACCATTTCTGAACCCACACAATGAAGTAGCTCAGCCCACTTACAATGTTGATGTACAACACTTCCAAATATATCCTCTTGATCTAAAGTGTCATTGAACATAGAGGATGGTGTTCCCCCAAGGGGGAGGATTTTGTAACAACCCTGGTGAAAATTCCATGTAATGAAAGTTAATAAAGGAAAAATAATAACCATTGTTATGGGACACTTATTCCAAGCTAAGTGTTGGGAAAAACATCCTGGTGTGGGTGTTCATTTGATTTATTATGCCTAAGGAAATTAGCAAAGGCAATGGCAAAGCCTGTGGAAAGGCATGAGGCATTAATTGGCATTTTGTTTATGAAAATAATGGAAATTAGGAGAAAAGGAAGGTGAAAGGTCACAAGTTGTATGTGAGGAAGAAAATGAAGGAAAATAATGGAAAATGTATAAAATAGAGGCCTCATTAATAAAAAGGCTTCTGAGGATCAGTTGGTACCTTTTGTCAATTTTACCTTTTATTAGTTCAGTTTTGTAGCTCTCTCTCTATTCTCTCTCTCATACTCTTGGACACTTGGAGTTTTCTTGGAGCACTTCAGCATTGGATTAAGAAAAGAAAAGAAGGGAAAGGAAAGTAAAGATCAAGCAAGGAAGAGCAGGATCAAGGACCTAAAATGGGATTATTTGTAAGTATCAATTTGCATGTGTGATTTCCTTTCTATATTTGGCATGCATGGTACATGCATGTCTGTATTTGTTCCTTTTGTTGTTACTGGCATGGGTTTTTCCAGGTGTGATAGTTTTCTTCAACCTTGCATTTCCATTTCTGTATAACCATGGTGTGACGGGTTCTCATGTTTTGGTTGAGCTGGATTATTGGATGGAATCGAAACTAAGTGAGGTGGTCTCTGAAAGAAATAAAACAAGGCCTAGTGATCCCTGAATCAGACCCTAGATTGTCGTAAATCCTTAGCCTACTAACCCCTGAACTGGAATGTGGGTTGGAGTAATGCCAAATTTTGTGTTACCCTTGTGGGCCTAGGAATCCTTAATTAGTGAATAGTGGGATATACATAAAGCCTAGAGGTGGGTGCCCTCAACCAAGCTTAGGAATCCTTGGTCGGTGAATGGAAAGATATATGATAAATCCTGGAGGGTGGAGCTTGATTAGGCCTATGGATCCTCAACCATTCTTTGGGGGGATGTACAATAAAGCCTAGAGAGTATGAGACAGGAAATTCCTCACGGTGTAGGTGGAGAAATCTTGTGGCATCCATGCTTGTTTAGCGCCTAGTGATCCTGTGGGGACTATGGTAAATCGTGGTTCTAATAATGAGGGTTAGGTGGTGTAGCATCGAGAAGCCCTGGTTGATTTTGGTTACGAGTCCCACATTCATGATTTGAATATGGCATAGGGGTGAGTGGCTAAAAGAAAGATTTAGTTTAGCCAATCTATGGTATAATGGTTCATGGAAGTCCCATACTTGGTTGGCTTATGCATTCATTAATAAGAATTCCTTCCCCTTGGCATTTCATGTGTAAATGTATTGGTTTATATGTGGATTTTATGGTTGTTGTATCCCTATGATTTATGTTTTTATATGTTGGTTATGAGTATGTTTTATGACAACGATGATGTATGCATCTCATCATGTTTTGATTTGTAAATGAATGAACAATAAATATATGACCTAATTGATGATAATGCAGTTAATGTGATAAGCCATCAATTCTTCTTAGTTATTCTCATATAAGTATGAGATCCCTATGCTTAGATCTATTGTTATGACCTATAAAATGCATATTTGTGACATGTTTGACAGAATTCTCATCACGACTAGTAAGGGTCCAATCAAGTCTAATTCAAGTATTTGCATTAATATCATTTTTTCAATGTTAATTTTCATATCTGGAAGTTCCACAAAGTTCTAAACATTTGCCTTAGTCCTGGCCCTAAAAAAAGGCATAGAAACTCTGGTCGCAGGCATAGAACTAGTTGAAAAAGATCCCAATTTCTTGCATGCCCTTGTTGTGAGAGTGATTAGAGGGTCCCAACTGCATGCATGCCCATGTCATGGGAAAGACTAAGGCTCTAGGTCAGCAAAATGTTAAGTTTCCTCAGGGGTTGGTCACCTAGAAAGGTTGGTTGGCTCTTGGAGGTTTAGTAGCATGCATGGACAGTCAGTTTGGTTTTATTTTCCCATTCCACTTCCTTAACTATACATAGAGAGTTGAATCATATCATAGTGGCCTTTCATCACATGTTTAGCCCAGCGAACTGATTAACTTAGGTAAATGTGAGAGGAGGGTTCTACATTTCCCTTCTCTCTCTCTCTCTCTCTCTCTCTCTCTCTCTCTCGTGCTTCTTTCACTCTATCTCCCCTTATATCTCTCTTCCCCCCTACTCTACTCTCTATCTCTATCTCTCTCCACCTTTCTCTCTTTGTCTTTCTTATTACCTCCCTCTCTCTCCCCCTCCAACTCCATCTATCTCCCTTTCTTTCCCACCTCGCTCTATCTCTCCCACTCATCTCTCTCTCTCTCCCCCTTGCCTCTCTCTCTCTCTCTCACATCATCCTCTAGCCCTGTCACTATCTTCCCCCCTCTCTCATTCTCTCCCCCCCTTCTCTCCATCTCTCCTTCTTTTGCTTTCTATCTCACCACCAAACATACACACTCTCTCCATCTCTCCCTTATCACTCCCCCTCTCTCTATATTTCTTTCTTCTTCCCTCCCTATCTTTTCCTTCAACTCCATCTCTCTCCTCCTCTCTTTCTCCTCCTCTTTCTCCTCCACTCTCTCCTCTCCTTCTCTCTTTCTTCACTCCCCCCTATTCTCTATCCCTCACTTTATCTCCATCTCTCCCTTGTCACTCCCTCTATGTCTCCACCTCTATCACTCTAGGTCTTTGTTCTTCTAGCCCATATATATTTGGAGCTAATATACATCCTAATATATTAATATATATTATAATATAATAAATCTTATATTATATTAAAGTTAATATTATATTAATCCAAAATCGCATATATTTGATATTAAAATATTAAATATTAATATCAGTTTTATAATTTTTGTATTAAAGATAACAATTAATTTTTTAATATTAATTTTATTAATAATGTTTCAACATGACGTGATAACAAAAATTATAATAAAATTTGGAATTTTAATATGGTAAAAACTTTTGTGGAAAGTACATTTATGATCCTTCCAAATCCAAGGTATATCATAAGGTATATTTTGATCATGAACAAGAATACTTACACCTTTCCCCCGTACTGCATTGTACAATGTGCCTCTTAGTGCAATAACATAAAACAATTATAATGTTGTTCATAACCTAGATCCAAATGAATTATCATTTTTAGCAAAATAATATCATATAAACTAGGTTAAATTGATAATGGATTAAATTTTATATCTTTATTGATTCAAAAATCTAAATTATGGGATTATGGGATCCACATAAGGATTTGAAATTTTTTTATGAAGGCTTGATCAAGCCCCTGGTTAACCATGTAAATGGATCAATCGAGGGTTTAGGAAACCCTCAATCAAGCTATTTAAATTTAAAATTCAAGTGCGTGATCAAGCGTCTTAAGCGCTCGATTGAGCTTTTAAGGTCCTAAAAACCACATTTTTAGCACCCCTTTTGTAATTTTTTCCACAACACCATTTTGTACCCTAGTGAACTTAGGGAACATTTTTCCTTAGGTGGCAGAGTTGATCATGTTGGAGCCATAAAGGAATCGTCTATCCAATGGCATACGAGTTTGACATTTTCAAAGTCATATGATATTTTTCATCTATTTTATTTTAACCATAATGCTTGAAATTTTTTTGGACAGTTTTAAAGAGACTGAATAAAAAAATTGATAACATAAAATATACACAATGAAAAAAATTCAGAAAATATCAATATCTTCTTCAAAAGGGTACCCTTGGTTTTTCAATTAATTTTTTTTTTTTTATAAAGGCTTGATCAAGCTTAATAGCTTGATCAAGCCCCTGGTTAACCATGTAAATGGATCAATCAAGGGTTTAGGAAACCCTCAATCAAGTTATTTAATTTTAAAATTCAAGTGCGTGATCAAGCGTCTTAAGCGCTCGATTAAGCTTTTAAGGTCCTAAAAACCACATTTTTAGCACCCCTTTTGTAATTTTTTCCACAACACCATTTTGTACCCTAGTGAACTTAGGGAACATTTTTCCTTAGGTGGCAGAGTTGATCATGTTGGAGCCATAAAGGAATCATCTATCCAATGGCATACAAGTTTGACATTTTCAAAGTCATATGATATTTTTCATCTATTTTATTTTAACCATAATGCTTGAAATTTTTTTGGACAGTTTTAAAGAGACTGAATAAAAAATTGATAACATAAAATATACACAATGAAAAAAATTCAGAAAATACCAATATCATCTTCAAAAGGGTACCTTTGGTTTTTCAATTTACTTAAATAGTTGAAAAATAACTTACTCGAACACACGTGTCTGCAAAATGCAATTGAAATATTACTTCACCAACTTCAAAAGTAAACATAAAAAAATACAATTTTGCATTGAAAATAACTTTTTAATATGAAAAACTTAGTTTTCTCTGGGTAGATCATGCTCATATATATATATATATATACACACACACACACATTTTGTACTAAGTTGTGTTATGTGAACACACACATAACTGTTAAGATGTGTGAAAAATTGCAAGGACAAGTATTGCATTTAATGGAAAATTGAGAGATTATACGACACTAATTTTTTTGCAAAAAATATCATTAGGACAAAAACATAATTCTCCACATATTTTATTTTTACTCTAAATCAAAATTCACAATGCTTATATGAATTTTGAGGGATTCAATTAGATAAAAGAGGAAAATTTTTAAATCTCATCACCACATTTTGCCCAAAAGTGTAACCCATCTTCATGCATTCACCCATATACATACCATGATCGCTTCTCTTCCCAATAATTTCTAGATGTTTAGTAAATCAACTACTATCCATAACAACATTTGGTAACTCTGAGTGACTCAATCAAATTTGACATTGTGATTTATGTTCTCCCTATCAACAAAATGCCTTTGGTGGATTATTCAGGGATTTAAAACTTAATTTAAACCTATCTTCTCCCAATCAATAACATAACTTGGGAATATGGTTCAATCAATTGAGTTAAACCTTGGGGCATACAAAATTATGTTGAGTCCATAGGGGTTATAATCTATTATTATGGTTGATGGTTGAGTCGCTCTCCATTTCAATATTATAGGAATTTTCTAGGATCTTATTTTTTCCTTCAATTACACACCCAATAACTCACACCCATACACATAATTACATAATTAAGAGAGAAAATAGCACAAATGGGATTTGAACCTAGGTGGGGAGAATAACAACTTCTCCTCTCAATCATCCAAGTTAATCCTAATTTATTTATTACTTTGAAGGACATGTGTGTGGGATTTAATCCACTCGTGTGCATTGGCTATGAGATAATGTAATATAATCTCTCTATGTACAACCATACATTCAAATTCCACAATGTTCATGGGGAGTTGTTCAACATCCCTATAGATCGCCTTGCTTGACATAAAGGTCATATTCCACTCAAATATTTTAAGAATGTTGATACATCCCCTTTGGTTTATTATTGATTCATTGGAGCCTTGGTCTAGTTCCCCCACAATGACTAGGTCACCCTTTGTTTATCCAAGCATATATATGCAAAGTTTGTGTTACATATGAGGTCAAATTACACTAATATCATATCTCATTATTATGGAGCCAACTTTGGACATACAATTAATTGTGAGGGGCCTCGTAAGGATCCTGGGAAGTACCACTACCTCTGAGATTGTTGCCACTACCATCTCAGAGTGTTGTAGTGTCGATAGAGGTAGAGGAGTTGTCGCAGCTCAGTGTTGAGCCTAGGGATACATTGCAGATAGCATGTGGATGTCATTGGCCAGTGTGCCTATTACATTGCATGGAGAGATTAGCAAACTACCACCATTGCCTCATGAGCTGCCAATTCCTTTATATGATGATTAAGTTCTTGTGAGTTTACCTATTGAACAAATTTTTTCATATGCATGTATGTATCATGACGCCATATGTGACACTTAGAGGGTGCATGACCTGTGTGACAAAAACCAAGTACATATATATATCTATATATATATTATATATATTTATATATATATTATATAATATATATATATATATATATATATATATACTGTAAACTTTTGACTCTTATCATCAAATTATGCAAAATTATTTATATTAATTTAGTTCGTATTAGGTTGCATTTATATTAATAAGTTCATGCTAACATGTAGACACAGGGCTTCAACTACAAGATGATATTATGAGTTTATCTAAGGGGGTACTTGATCAGCTAGGCCATCCTCCATGAGTGCATGTTTTCATGGATTCTCCTCTACATCCACCTCCACCATAACTTCATAATACTCATGTGGAGGAGAGTCACTATGTACAACCACGTGGACCAAAAGTTGAGTTAAACTTTTTTATTCCCAAGATTTCAACATTTTTTGTTAATTTACATGCATGCATTTTCACACATGAGTGAGATTTTGGGTATAGAGGCATTGGCAATGCAGGTCCATCGATGCAAGGCCCAATTTTGAGCCACAAGTAGGGAAGCACCAAACCTAGTTTCATCAGACCCTCATCCTATCTAACTTTCATTTGGACTCGTGTGAGGTTAGTAGATTCATATATGTAATTACAAATGTAGTTAAAAATGATTTATTTCTATAATATTTATTTTGTATAAATAATGATCTAACTAGTTTGAATTTGAATATGTTATATTGCATAATCAGATTATGGACACTTACTTTATGCAGCGAAACTCACATAGGAGTTCTGGTGGTACTTAGAGTGGATAGTTTGTATATTTTCAGGCCCATTTCATAGGGCACATTCACATGTGATAGTGACTTTGTATATTTTCATACATGTACAGTTTATGGATGTACATCAATATTATTTCCGTTTATGGATGTTCATATGATATTTGTATTTTGTATATATTTTCATATGAATAGTCTTTTGATATGTTTATTTTTTCAATTTATGGATTTGTATTAATATTGTTTTTGGATGTCATTTAGTTT
>APFE031401906.1:16533-40242 GCA_000404065.3 Pinus taeda | reverse complement strand
AGGAGAGGAAATCAAACGCAAGACTAAGGTTTGTCTTCTTGATTCTCCTCTTGTCTATTTTCATAAAAGAAAACGAAAGTAGACTTCACTTGTTTGTTTCTAAGATAGCCACCCATCTTAGTGGGAATAGTAGCATCCGAGTGGACATTATTCCCGGTAACATGCTTGTCTTAGGATTCCTAACTTGCCTTGGAATTTTCTAACATGTGTTAGTACTTCCTGGAATTCCTTGTCACACCTTAGCACCCCCTAATTATCATGCCCTCATAGATAATTTTACTATTTTTGTGACTTGGGAACCTAACCAAGTCATTGGCACAATAGTGTTGTGCCCCACCCAAAGTCTCCCTTTATCTGAAACTTCTTTGAACAACCCCTTATAATTATAACCATATGCTTTCCTCCTACAATTCCTATTCTGACCTTCTCCTAACACAATTTGTCCTTGAGACACCTGGAATTCATTAACACTCCTTGGCACACACACTTATTTGTTCATTTCCATGTATTTTGACCTAGTTCTCCCTTGTGATGCCCTAACACTCCTTAAAATTCATCAACATGCATTGGTAATGTTTGACATTTGTTAGCATGCCTTTTCATTCCTTGGCACACCCTGACACTCTTTAGCTATAATGCCCTCACAACTACCCTTACATTTTTTTGGACTTGGGAACCCAACCAAGTCTTACCTTGACTACAACAACTTGACCAAGTTACAGTTACTAAACTTTTGTAGCGGCTACAACCACCCTCCAAATTTTTTCCTTAGCTTCATTTTGGAGCCTCCCTACCAACTATCCAAGCAGCATGTCTTGCATTATTAAGTACATGAGCTTCATTGGTTTTCTAGTAGCTTTCCATCCTATGCATGATAGCTTGCTTCACTCCTCTCATAGGCTACTTCCCCGAACTTGGTCCAGCTGGTAGCTGAGTAGATCCCTCAGGAAATTGCTCAATTCTAGAGGGGAACTAGTCTTCCCTCTAGAAATTGCACAAATCTGACTGACAGCCTGCTGGGCTTAGAAATTGCGCAATCCTGTCAAACAACCTTCCTCTGGAAAATTGTGCAATCTGGCCCAACAGTGCAGCTCAACCTAGAAATTACACAATTTTGGGCAGCAGTCAACTGCTCCTCCCGAAAATTGTGCAATCCCTCTGGATAGCCAACCTAGCTTCCTCCCAGAAATTGCGCAAAAATCTCCCTCAATCAAGCAAGCTATTGCATGTGCCTTTAGGTTGATCGGTTGCACTCAGGATTGAGAAAACTTGATTTGCATGCATGGGCTTATTTTTCTCGAAATAACGAAAATAAACATGCAAAAAGCATCCTTATATTTTATAGAGCTATTTTTAGCAGTTGGAGGTTACATGCAAAGATTGTTTTAGAAGCTTTTCTCCAAGTGTCATTTCTTCCTAGATTTGCGGCATACACGTCATCAACCTCAGACTTATTTATTCGATGCTTCAGATCTCATTCTTCCCATTCATCTTGGAGCTCTCACATCCCACATCACATCCAAGAGTCTTCGACACATCCAACTCAACTATTTCCAGGTAAGTCTACTTAACTTGTCGTTTGTAGCATTTATGTCGTTTTTTTTGTTTTGGCTTGTGTGAGTGTTGTCTGCTTGATTTCTGTGAACGCTTGTTGTTGTTTGCATGCATGTTAGCATGTAAAAGAACCATTTTAGTTTTCATTAGCATCTCATTGTTGTCGCATGCATGACACTGTTTTGCATGAATGGTTGCCGATTCGGTGACTCATTCCACACACATGCATGTTGTTCCGTTTTCTGAATCTTGCATTCACTATTTACATGCATGATCATTCACCTCTACTTGCACTCAGTTTCACCATGCATTCACATCTTCATCTGATTTCAGTTGCCTGTCAGCGAGTCTGGGCAACCTTGGCCCGGACTCTACCTCACCAAGACAACATTGCACAATTTTGAGAAGAAAGGCTTTGCCTTCATCCTAGAAAATGCGCAATTCTAGCTAGTGACTACCCTCCAGTCTTGCCTTGCAAAATCCTAAGAGGCAATGACTGCTGGCACAAAAAATTGCGCAATGCAGTCCTGTTGTGGTAAAACAAAACCCCCCCATCTTTTTTATTTATGACTCAAACAATGGGGACCCTTTCTATAAGTTTTTGGCTAAGAATCTTTTATGATTTTCATTTAAGTTAATTGTCTAACAATTTTATCATTTTTTTTATCTTCATCAAATTTATGTTTTGATTGTTTCATTGAATCCGACTTTTCACAAGCTTTCCATCGATACTTGTTTCGACTCATTTGGTCAACTGGTTTGTAAATGACACTCCTTTGAAGTTTGATCATTTTCTCGTGTGGACTAAAAATGTAAATAGCTGTAAAATATTTCAATTTTTGTAACTAATTAAGTTCAATATTCATTCATTGTAAATATTGACTTTTAGTTAACTTTTATTAATTTTTCATTTTTCACTAACGGTCCTATAAAATGACCCAGCTAAATCATACAACAGATGAAATCATGTTTTAGAATCTTGGTAATTTACTCCATTTATTATTTTAAAACAAATTGCCAACACCGGATTCTCAAAATTGCAAAATGGCTATAGTTCATTTTGTAGGATTAATAATTCACATGGGCCCCACTTGTTTTCAATAATTAAATAGCCTCGAGACCCATATAAGAAAAAACATAAAATAAAAAAATCGTATTGTGAAAAATTTCTCGCAAAAAAAAATAATTCCCGCAAAATACTTCTCACAAAATCTTCTCGCATTAATTTCAAAAGCCTTAACATTTCAAAACACAGAAGTGTGATAAGATGATGTGATAATTACGAAATCTTTCATTTTGTTTGGAATTTGTTTTAAAATGACAAAAAAAATTCATGCGATGCGATATTATGTTATTGCATATCGCAATTTTGTGAAGCTTCTTAATTTAAAACATCATCGGATTCGCGATTGGCAAAAATACGACCGATACAAAAATTTTAGTATAAAATTTTTCATTTACTCCTTATTCCTCCCATACCTCGACCCTCACATCACTTATAAGATTTGTAATTTAAAATTTGTTTTAACATAATATTATATTAGTATTATAATATTTATATATTAATTATAATTTTTATATCAAACAATTATAATATTAATATTATATTATTTTTGTAAATCATTAATTATATATTTTATATCAATTAATTTCTGTAAATAATCAATAATTAATTTAGTTTAATTTTTTATTGTAATTAAATGGTATATTTAATTAATAAAACAATCAATTAACAGTTAAATTAGAATTAGATTTTAATTCTATTTTTAATTAAATTCGTAAAATAATTTAGATTATCATTATTAGAATTAATTAGATAAATAGCTATAATCTAATTCAGGATTAGAATTTACTTAAAAAACACTAATTTTTAGCCTAGGGAACAGAATTTCCAGAATTCTGCCACATTTGACTCATTAACTTTGGAGGCTCATAGATTGAATTTTAATGGCCAAATGAGGCCCCAGACGGCTCATTGGAAAAATAAAATCATAGAGAACATTTTTTAGGAGGTTTTATTAACATATTTGATTATTTATTGGGTCTAAAAATGAGCAAAAGATCAAACTTTAAATTTTTAATAAAACTAATTTTCCTAAGTTCTATTTTCTGCATTTTCATTTGCCCAAGCCTCTTCTGAATTCAAATGCATTCCTCAATGATATCCTTGGCCAATTAAATCATCATAGGCATTAATAGAAATCTTAGATATCCTTTTCAATTATTTATTTAATTGAATTTGATTAGATTTGTTTTAAATCTAGATTTGACATTTTGATTTTATTTTTACATTTTAATTTTGTTTTTATTTGCTTTTACACGAAAACAGTTGAAAAGATGAGGAGAACAAGATCTCAATCAATGAGAATGCTCCAACAATTGAAGAATGGACTTTTGAGAAAATGAAAATTGATTGAGCAGATCCCTTCTTCAACAAACTTTATTATTAAGAATTCCTTTACAAATATTATAAATTGTAGATTGCAAAATGTAATAAGGGCTTCTCTCCTCTGCAATTCTGGAATTCTAAAAGCACTTCTGTAATAGGGATTTAAAGTTGTAAGTGGGAGGAGAGAAATCTCAGATCTAGAGATTATTGAGGTTTTTCTTTTACATTTTGAGTTATGTATAGTGAACAGAGTTTGCATTATTGTAACTCTGGTTTTGAAAGCAGAAGCTCAGGCACTGTAAAAGACTGTTGGAGACTGAAGCTAGATAATGGATTCAATAAAATTGGTATTTCGAATACTATTATTTTAAATACTTGTTTCATTTTATGATGACAGGAATGTGTCAATTTACTTCCATGTTTGTGCACTTTTGTTGATATGGGAAATTTGTCTCAATTTTATGTTATTATGTATCTCTACTCATGGATTAAATTTTGATTTCTGAGTAACTATTTACTCAGAAATCTGTCTTATAAAACTGATTTATTAAATAGTGATATGTTGTGAACTTCTTTCGCATATTATTATTTAATTATTCAAGTTACTGATTAAATGATCAATATCATTTTGCGAACTTCTTCCTAAGTGTTGTTGATTGATTATTTCAGTTAACAGGTCTCAATAGGATGTGTTTCGGTATTCATAATGTTAGTTAATTGAACTATTTCATTAACTTGATATTCATTATAAACCAGATATATTTAAGTCCCAATTATTTAAAATTATCTTGCTCTTAATTGGATTAGATCTATATATGCCTAATTGAGATATGATTAAGATAGTTCCATTTGCTTGCATCTTAGAATAAGTTTGTATTTAGATTAATTTCTACATTCTTTTAAGTCATCTTCCCAAATAGGCAAATTTTAGTAGTGGCTTGGTTGAGCCCTAAATCAACTTAAGGATCAATTTGTTTCCCGAACAACAAGATGATTGATCCAATGTCTCTTCTCCATCGATGAATGAAAGTCATATTTTAAATCCATTGGAGATTGAGAGAAGGTAACTGGACCTAGTTGAACTAGTCAGAACCACCATTCCAAACAAAAAATGAGCTGCTTTAAGGTCCGGATCGGGTGGTCATCCCCCATGTTGTTGTAACGAATTTCGAGGCTTCAACATTTCGGTGCTAGAAGGAGGGATGAACCTTGTTGCCTATTGGAGTTTTTTGAATTTTAACATTTTATTTAATCATGATGGCTCCTCTTAAACTTCCAATTTGGAGTTGTATCCATGGATGTGCATCTTCCAATACTCCACCCGAAGTGATAAGACTCTTGTCTCAAGTAAAGTTTAATGGTAAGAGAAATTCTTCTGCTTTTAATCATGTCTTTCAATTTATTTGAAAATTTTCTATTCCTACTTTTCAAGAAATTGATGAAGGTATTTTATGCAGAAATTTTACTCTTACATTCTTGGCAAAAGATAGAAGTTGGTGTAAATCGCTTCCAGTTGCCTCTATTCATAGTTGGGATCAATTTGTTACAATTTTCATTTGTAAATTTGATGGCTATAATTATGAACATGTATGTGATGAAATTGAATATCTACGAAGATTTGAAAATGCGTCTGTTATTGATTTTAATATTCGAATTCGTTTGAATTGTTTAAAATTTAAAGTTGAAGATAAACCTACAGAAGAAGAATCATTAGATTGGTTTGAACATATTTGTTCTCTTCCTCCCATTCATAATCCATATGAAATTAGTTCAAGCTTTCTTCCATCCCCTTCCAACATAAATGAGAATTCCAATATGAATGTGCAAATAAATTATGATGAAGTGGTCTCACAAAGCTTGGAAAATATTTCTATCCAAATGTAAGAAGACAACAAAAACAATTTTGGAGAAAGAGCTGTCGTGAAACCTAGAAATTACTCTGCATTGAATTCAGAAAATCATATCACAAATCAACAAGTAAAAGCAACAATCAAAGTGACCAATAACACACAAAATATTGTACAAATTTCTGAATTCTTTCATGAAGATAAAATGCCAAATTCAGAGCAGTAAAGAAACCTTGTTCAAGAAAGCATGAGTACACAACGAAATGATTTAGAATTTGAAATTTATAATGACTAGAATGCACAAGAGGTTTCAAATAGAGAAACTTTTGAATTCATTATTTCTGATTCTCATTTTCCTCTTTATCCTGATATTTTTACTGATGGTAATTTTCCCCTCTTAGTATTAATGATATTTCAGAAAATCCAGAGGTTGATCTAAATGAAATGCCAATTAGTTTTTATCAAGATAGAGAAACAATAATTGATCATTCTTTTGCCATTAATAAACATGTACTTTATATTCCTTCCTGTCTTGATACATTGGATGAGATCAAAGAAAATTCTAATAAACATCGTGAAGTCATTTATGATAATTACTCTGGCAATGAAGATGTTGATTTGTATTCTTCTCAAGTTAATCCTCATGAGAAAATTCAAAACACATATGAGGATGAAGAATGTTTTAATTCAGAAATTATTCCAACTAATCCTTATTCTCAAGCAGCAAATTATCTTCATGATTTTGACATCCAAGAAATCATTCCAATTTATGATTCATATCATGATCAAGCTCTCATTCCTATTCATGGTCATCATTTTTTTTCTAATTCACAAGTTGGAATTGGCAATCATTCAAATTCCATTATTCTCGCCAATCCTTGTGAAAAAAATTATTTCAAAAAAATCCCAATTGTATTGTAACATTAGTTGTACCATTAGTGATTTTATTTTATTTTTGTTTCCTCACTTATTTTATTTAAAATCATATTTAACTTCTGATTTTGTTTTTCAATTTTTTTTTATACTTTTATGCTGGCATATTAAACATTGCACTATAAAACACTCAATTGATGCATTGCCCTATTGGGAAATTGAAGTTTCATATTATAATCATGAACATCAAAAGCTATCAATATTCCAATTTCAATCGATGCTATTTTTTTATCAAAAGCTTCTATCTTCTCAAAGGCAGTATCAACAAGAGAGTGTATTTTTACAATCTAACCAACAATCTAATTCAATTCATAATCTTCCATTGTATCTAACAGATTTCCATCCATTTCTCATTAACTCATTTGAAAAATATTTGGAAAGTTTTCATTCATGGAAGATTATTAATAGTTTAACACTTACACATAACAATAACATTTTTTTCAGGCATGTGAATCTAAAATCTCACATCCACAATCTAGCATGTTATCTTCTCTTTTTAATCTCTTCCAATCATTAATGGAAATCCACTTAGATTTCTATGATCGAATTGAAATCCAGTTGGAAAGGGCATTTCAAAAGAAGGAGATGTTAAATAAGTTGCTAACAATAACTATACATTCTGCTTTCATATTTAGCTTTTTTACTTTAATTAGATTTGTATTTCTATTGCTAATGTTTGAATTGTACATATATGTAGGAATTAAAATGAGAGAGTGGTTACATTCGAAATATGACTATACCTAGTTATTTTTATGTATATAGTTAGGATATGAGTAGAATTAATATAGTTAGTTTGCTTATATAGTTAATTTATTTTTAACAATTTTACAGATAGAAATAAAGCAAACAATCAACCCTTTTCATATCATATACATGTTCAGAGAAATATTTTCCTCTCATCGAAAACTTTTGGATTTTTGCTTTCCATCTTTAAATAAAAATCTCTTGCAGCAATACCTCTACCCATGACTACATATCTGCCTATTTTGAATAATGTCTTGACTAAATTTAATTGAGTATGCACTTAGCACACATCACCTCAACGCCACTTTTCTCTATTTTCGACATTTCCTTCTAAGATTTTGTTCTTAGATTGTTATGTTGAAAATTTCGATGATGCAAAAGCTTCCTGATATAATTGTCCCGTAAAATATATGACTATCTAATGTCGCAAGCTTAATGCCAATTCGATTATTATTAATCAGTCTTACTTTTTGCTGTAAACACATGAAGTTCATGTTATCTTCCTCGGAATTTGTTAAAATGACCTTAAGGGCGTCCATTTTGTTGTGTGTACACATTCAAATATGTGTTTATATTCTTTCATAATCAGTGGCTTTATTCTATTCTGATCTTTAGTTTATTATTTGATGTTATAATATGCACCATACTTATTTATTAAAGACATTACTGAACAACCACCTTAACAATACAGACTTCGGTTAAGTTAATACGGAATGAGCAAAGGTAATAATTATTGTTGCAATTCAAAGGGAAGCATATTTTCATTTACATTTATGGTGAATTCTATGAATTTCAGATTTCCTGAACATGAATAAACTGATTTTTTTAAGCTGATTTCACACTCTAATTTAGAATAAATAATGAGATGATTTCAAACAAAATCTGAATTTTGAGAAATCCATAGAAGAAATTGAAGATTCATGAGATAAAATTTACAGACAATTTTCTTCCAGGTACACATTTATCAGTTTATTTTCATCTATTGTTGGTTTCTCCTTTTCCCTAGTTTATTTCTTATTCTTGTTTTGTTTCCTTTGTAGGTTTTCATTCATTTTCAAAACTTGAAGTAAGTAGCAAACCCATTTCAAATCCGCAAAAGGTTTAGGGAAATTTTATTTTTTGTTCATTAGGATTTGAACATTCTTTAATTTTTCCTTCATTCATTAGAAAACCCAATATGCCTTTAAAACATTATCGCAAAATTCATATCGGAATATTTCAACTTGACTTTTATATCACTGATACTACGATGATTATATATTTGTGATATTCCCTTCCCGCTCATTTTCATCAATTATTTCATTTCAATATTACATCATCCATATCACAACTATTTGTATCGTAATATTCCATCGGAAGCAACTCTTAGCATTTACTGATAAAAAATTGCTGATACAAGAATTTGATGTTCTTTTACACTCATTATCTCGCAATATTGCACATTTATCATATCGTATATTTCATTTCACATTTCACATATCGGATAGTTGATTTTCCCAATATTGCTATGTTCACACAATTCCACACCCGATATAAAATTTAAATCAAGTTCATTAAAAATATCACATCCATTCAATCACAATAACAGTAGGGGCATAAGTTTAAAAGTCTCGATGTTATGAATCCGATATGATATTAAATTCACATAATAAATTTATGGGGTCCATTCTTCATCGCACATAGGCGTATCAACAATGTTACACCATGTACTTAAGTTTGTCGATCGTCGATTTCCTTTTGAGATCCAAAGCCGGTCCCACCAATTTTCCACATCATCCATTGCATCCCCGCAGTCGCAGAATAATATCGGCATTTCCAATATGAATATTTCCCAATGTCCAAATATGTCGATATCGTAATCACTTCATCGTAATTTTTATTATATATGCTCATATCACAATTCTGAATGTGTGATATGTGAAGTGACTATTCCCTGATCCCCGAAATAACGATTCTTTGATATTGCCATCGCCCCATCGCATCGCATATTTTCACTAGCATATGTCCATATCACAAATTTTCCACCGCAACAAATATATCACATCGCAAAACTCAAATGAAACCTTATCTTAAGATTTTCCGATGCGATAGACTCTGATACATGCCCCTTTGCCATTAACATTCAATCGTTATATCCCATATCGGCAAAGATAAAAGATTGCGGATTGAAATTTAAGTATGGTGAAGAAACTTCCGAATGCGAAACATTCGCTGAGGCATTACGTTGTATAAAATATTTTAAGGCAATCTTGGGTAATCACTATGATATTAAAGAAATTGATAGAAATTTGCAACAAGGTTAGACCATTTCGATTTCTCTTATATTTCAGTTTTAGATATACCACTCCATATTTAATATGAAATTTAAGACCTTCCCTTCTATACATATAAATTTCATTATCTTGGATTTGGTCTTAATTCTAGACAATTTATGGAAATGGAATTGATATGAATCTTATAAAATTATGAGAACATTCATCGTTGCAAGAAGCATAATTTCATTTTCATTTCTGATGGATTTGTTTTACTTTCAATTCCTTGAACACAAAGCATTATCTCCTTATAGTTTACTGCTTGTTTTGGTTTAAATAAAACAAATAATGATTTTGGGTTATAAGATTACGGTTAGTTCAACTTCTTCATGCTTTTAATTTTAATTAAAAGAAGAAGTTAGCTAGCATTGGAAAAGATGATACCTCACAAGTAAGATTACATGAAATTCTTTAATGGTAAGTTTCATATACCCGCTTTCATTTATTTTCATTACTTTACTTTACTTTCATTTTTGTTTTTAAATTCTGCTAATATAAAAATATGTTTTGCAGCTCTTCATAAAAGCTTTCAATCCTCCACTATATAAGATTTTGAAGCCTTATACTCTTTTCATGGTTTGCTTTCAAGAAGCAACGATAATCTTCATCGAAACAGCTACACTAGGAAGTTTCTAAACCTTTATTTTGTTTCTTTAAGAATTCATTTTATTAGAAAATGATTAAGATGATGCTTTGAAACAAAAATATTGATACCAAACATAAATTTTTTCATTGTGGCTGAATTTTATCATCACTACTATCTGAAGTCTAAAATGCTTATAACCCTATAAGGTAATTCTATATTACTCTTAGTTGCTCTAATTGCATGTCTAATTTAATAATAGGAAT
Organism: Pinus taeda; assembly: GCA_000404065.3. Taxonomy (NCBI): domain Eukaryota; kingdom Viridiplantae; phylum Streptophyta; class Pinopsida; order Pinales; family Pinaceae; genus Pinus; species Pinus taeda. The sequence goes on along the minus strand of APFE031401906.1, from coordinate 29,614 downwards.
CAAGTAATTGTTGTTTTTCTCCTATTTGTTTTATTTTAATTAACTTCAATTTCACATAAGGCACCACCCAATTGACATGGTTCCTTATTCATTGAAAACAAACGAACTTAATCAATTTACTTTATTTCCATGCATTTTGCATATAGATCACCTAGAATAAATTGGCTATATAGAATAACATACAACCAAGTACAGTTTGCAAAAATGAACAAGGTTGATTCAGAGGGGATTTGCACCTAATAATGGTAGATAAAAACATCGATCTCCTAATGAACCTGCGAACATAAAATCAATGATAGTGTGAGTTGGTAATGGAACGTAATATTTGCTCGGGCTTATAGGCGCCTGCTTTCATGTTAATGGTGAAACAATTCTTGTTATTTGTTGGAACTGCATCGATGACATCTTGGACCATCCTGAAATCACTCATACTTGTCTTCTTATCTATGGGTGAAAGCATGAAGATGGGTTACACTTTTGGGCCAAATGTGGAGATGAAATTTCAAGTTTTTCCTCTTTTATCGAATTTCTCTTGTCAAAATTCATATAAGAGTTGTGAATTTTGATTTGGAATAAAAATACAATATGTGGAGAATTATATTGTTGTCCTAATGATATTTTTTACAAAAAAATTAGTGTCGTATAACCTCTCAATTTTCCATTAAATGCAATATATGCCCTTGCAAATTTTAGGAAAACTTAAGAGGTATGCGTGTATTCATGTTGCATAACTTAGTCTAAAATGTGTAATTTATATATAATATATATATATATATATATATATATGAGCATGATGTACACAGAGGACAACTAAGTTTTTCGTATTTAATTTCTTTTTTTATGCAAAATTATATTTTTAACTATTTTTGAAAGTTGGCAAAGTAATATCTCAATTGCATTTTGGAGACACATATATTCACATAAGATTTTTTTCAACTCTTTAAATAAATTGAAAAACCAAGAGTACCCTTTTGAAGAGGACTCGTAAATGAAGATAGTGGTATTTTTTGAATTTTTTTGTTTTGTATATTTTATGTGATTGATTTTTTATTCAGCCCTAAACTGTCCAAAAACAAATTCTAGTGTTATGTTTAAAAGAAATAAGATGCAAAATATCATATGAATTCCAAAGTGTCAAATTCATATGACATTGGATAGGAGATTCTTTAACGAATCCAACATGATCAACTCCTCCACTTAAGGACAAATTCGACCCTAAATCCAATAGGGTATGAAATGGGATTGCAAAGAAATCTAGATAAAAGAGGTTGACACTGTAATTTTTAGGACTTCAAGAGCTCGATCAAGTGCTTTAAACACTTGACCATTCAAAATTCAAATTGCTCGATCGAGCGTTAAAGTAACCCTCAACCAGTGGCTCGATTGAGCCATTAAAAATTTTAACCTGCCAACGCCCTTACCGACTTTTATTAATGGTATTAATGGTAAACCAAATGACTTAGGGGCTTGATCAAGCTGTTAACTCGAGCTAGAAAATGGCTCGATCAAGAGTTTGTTTAAACGCTTGATCAAACTATTTTTAAGCACCTCAACAATTCGATCGAGCACTTAGAAATTGCTCGATCAAGCGCTTAAAATTACTCAATCGAGCATCCATTTTTCAGCAAAACGCACCCTCATTTTGCCAAAAACTATAACCCAACTCCATGCTTTGACCCCTACTGTAATTGCATGTGCATTCTTAAACTTTGCAAAAATCTTCCTTAGTTTTTGAGACCAATTGCTAAAGAATTCCGTAGAATCCTTCTCCCAATTTTTGTGTCATTAACATTTGCAAGAAATTAAGAGTTTCACGAATGAATGGATCATCTAGGATTTCGTAGAATGAAGACTATTTATTGATGTTCACACTGAATTCTAGGCCTGCAAATACTTGCAAAGCCCATTCTCGAGACTTTGGTAAAAGTAGATATTATTTATCCTCTCCCTTCAACGAATTGTTGGCCCCCTCTTGTATTTTGTGAATTTAATGCATTTTTTGGTGATGGATCAGATGGTTGCAAAAATGTTCCAAAACCTACAGCGAATTCTTGGGCATCAACCATTTTAGAACATATCTTTATATTAATCATTAATATTTCCTCCATGTTATGTTTAGTTTGGTTTTTGAGATATTACTAGGATGAAGTATATTCCTTTTAATTTTGGGAGTATAAGTTATAATTGTTTTTAGATTTGTTTTATCTTTCTCCATGACTTTTTACAAATAGTACAGTGTCAAATTTTACATTGATATAAAATAATGAAAATATCAAAAAATAGTTTTTTCTTATTCCGAATAAAAATTTATTGATTTATAATTAATATCAGACTCATAAAAACTTTCTAATCTCATTTATTTTTTTTAAATACCATAATATTAATTAAACTGGTAATAAATATGGATTTAAACATTTTATACAATTTTTTTTTCAAATTATTATTTTTGTATGCATTTTTATTTATTTATTATTATTCTTTTATAAATCCATTTTTATAATTGTTTTATTTTAAATACTTAAATTTATAAGGCTAACATAAATAACGCATGCGCATTAATCATGGGCAAAGATATAACGACCTCTATATATTTTTGGATTCAGAGATGTACAGGAAGTCACTATGTAATATTGATTGTTTTTTATTTATTTCAATTAATTAAAAATTATCTCAAATTTTGATTTAATCCTATATTAAAAATAAAATACAAAAAATATTATTAATTATCATAACTGGTCTACGGTAATAAAGTGATAATTTTTTCACTTTTCTATTGGATGCCCCTCTGCATCATCTTCCGTCCTCCTCTACGGGACACGTGGCGTTCGGCACCGTACTCACGCGGAAAGTATGGGATGCTCGGGTCGACAAGGAAAAAATGAGACGACACTCCTATATCACACGGTATTGGAGGGTATAGAAAACCAACGAAAATTGAGACGATCTTCGTATTCGATCACAGGCGTGGCATTTGGCAAGTGAATCAGACATTGTGCAACGTCACATCACAGATACGGGCGGACCCCTCAACAACGCGGCCCGACACATCATAACACTGTTCAACGCGCAAATTACGGACTAGTAGTTTCCAGGTCACGGTGTGTCCGAGAAGATCCAAAGCCACAACTACCCCTTGCTTTTGTTTTCTACCATCTCAAAGAGTCTGGTGCTTCAAACTTCTTATCGCTCTGCCTGCGCATCATCTGCTTCATTGTTACTATTACTCCTGCTTCAAACTTCCTATCGATCTGCCTGCCCGCGCATCATCTGGTTGCTTATTATCATTACTTACCTCTATTCGTCTTCTTTTTCCAATGGCACACAACACAACCGCCTCCACTTGTGCATCTAATTCATCCGCGCCCAACTACTTCCAGATATTTATAAATCACCGCGGCTGCGATGTCAAGAAAACCTTTGCCGCACATCTCTACCGGCGGCTTACTAATTCCCATGGATTGCGAGTGTTTCTTGACCGACCAGTGTTAGAGGCTGGAAAAAGAATTATTTCTCAAATTGAGGAGGCTATCCAAGAGGCCTCTGTCCAGATTGCTATTTTCTCAGAAAACTATGCGAATTCGAAATGGTGTTTGGATGAGCTTCGGCTCATGGTAGACTCAGAGAAGCGCGGGGCTACCATTCTACCTGTATTTTACAATATTGAACCATCCAATCTCCGGTGGGCGGACGCAGCTCAAGATGGACCGTACGCTCGAGCCCTGCTCAAACATGAAGAAAAGGGTCGATACGACTCCCTAAGAATTCAAGGCTGGAGAGAGGCTCTTTCTCACGTTGCAAATATAAGCGGCTTTGAATTGGAGGCGTGTAATGGGTAAGTATCTTCGACACTCTTACAATTCCTGTCTTCGTTTTTCTTTCATGGATTGATAGCCACATGACAAATTAGGCACGTTACTGTTTGTAATTTTACCCTCTGAATATGCCATATTCAGGGACGAGGCTGATCTCTTGGATAAGGTCGTGCAAAGGGTATTGAAAGAGGTTCCAGAACCAGAGTTGCATGTGGCCAAATATGCAACTGGTTTGGGAGAAAAAATTGAAGATTTTGAAAAGACCGTCTTATCACAGCGGGAGGAGCAGCCGGTGGAGGCCATGGTTGTGGGGATTGCAGGTGTAGGTGGAATTGGCAAAACGACGCTTGCCAACGAATTCTTCAACTGTAAGAAATCACATTACGATGGCTCGTCCTTTCTACCTGATGTCAGAGAAAAGGCGTCTAGGTTGTTTTTACCTTCTCTGCAGAGTAAGCTTATTAAAGACTTGACAAGTATAGATGAGGAAATTGATAGATGTGAACAAGGTATAGGAGTGCTTAAAGAGTATCTCAAGTCTTATCGTGCTCTCATAATTATAGACGATGTAGATGATGCCGATCAATTGGATGCATTTTTGCCAATTAAGGGCGTCCTTCATCCCAAGAGCTTGATTTTGGTCACTTCTCGTGACAAGCATGTCCTTCGAAGTGCAGGGATACGAAAGTCATCAATCTATCACCTAAAGGGCCTCAATGAATCACATTCTCAAGAGCTTTTCTGTTCGCATGCTTTCTTTCGGCCACATCCACTACCAGGGTTTGAAAACCTTGTTGTTGGGTTTGTAAAAAGCTGCGACGGTTTGCCTTTATCGCTGAAAGTTTTTGGTGCTCTTTTATGTGGCCAAGACCAGCATTATTGGGAAGAAAAATTGAAAGAACTTCATAGATTGCCTGATAAGATCTTGGCAAGCCTTAAAATTAGTTATAATTCATTGAATCAAGAGGAACAGCAAATATTTTTAGATATTGCTTGTTTTGCTATAGGAGAAGAGAGGGATAAATGGGTAAGAATCTGGGGAGGATTCACAGGGCTTCAAACTCTAGAAGATAAATGTCTTGTAGAGGTAAAGGAGGAAAAGGAGGAGACTCTGTTGATGATGTCAGGGTTTGTAGATGTAAAAGTGAAGAGGATGAGAATGCATGATCACCTGCGCGACATGGGAAGAAACATTGCTGAGGAAGTATCAATGCCCCGTCGTCTTTGGCGTTCGGTTGAGGAGGTCCATGATCTGTTCGAGGAGCAGTCATTATCATCTGTAAGTCATTAATCATCTAAGACTTCATACCCATGTCCACAGCTTTCAAGTTCTTTTTATTCAAATAAATAAATAATAATTATGCCAGGTACTATGTCGTAATACTGTCTTTTAACGAACGAACAGGTAATACCAGATGTACGTGGAATTAGGATGCCTACCCAGTGGAACTATCGAACAATAACAGAAGAGGAGGCATTATTACGCACAAACTCAGAAATACCATTGAACAAAATGTCAAGTGAGCCGGCGATCAAAATGAGAACATTGCAACTTCTTGAAAGTGAAGGGGAATTTGTGGAAGGCATAATAAGAAGGGTGCGGTCACCAAATCTCGTATGGCTCCGCTGGAATAAGTGTCCCTGCTCTTCGCTGCCTACCTGGATTCCAATGGACCAGTTAAAAGTTTTAGAAGTGAGTGGGACGAAACTGAAAAAATTATGGGGTCGTGATTCTCAGGTGAGTAAATGTAGATGAACATACAGCAATAGCAGATGAGAGTAATTGTGTATCTCTGTTTTCTCATGTTATGATTAAAACGTCCAACATTGCAGGCACCTCTACAGTTGCGGGAGTTGTATGTTGATGCTCCACTTTTAGAGTTTCCAAAGTCAATAGGGAAGCTGACACACCTCGAAAAGATTGTCCTCAAGAAGAATAATTATTATGGTCTTCCAGGGCCGGCAGATCTATCAACGTTAGCAGAAGAATTCTTTCATCTCCGCTCCTTGAAATATCTAGAGCTTCATGGGCGCTTCAAGATTCTTCCGAAGGAATTTGGAAATTTAACAAATCTCCAAAGCATCGTTCTCTCTGGCTGCCAAAGGATCGAGAAGCTTCCAGATTCCTTCACAGATTTAACAAGTCTCCAAGTCCTCCAGCTGTCTGACTGCGACAGTTTGAAGCGGCTTCCAAAATCCTTGGGAGATCTAACAAATCTCCAACGTATATCCCTCGACCGGTGCGGGAGTTTGGAGCTTCTTCCAAAATCGTTTGCGAATCTGGCAAATCTCCAAGACCTCTATCTGTCGGGCTGCAACAGATTGAAGCGGCTTCCAAACTCCTTGGGGGATTTAACAAATCTCCAAAGAATCACCCTCAAGAATTGCGAAGGTTTGGAGGTACTTCCAGAATCTTTTGGATGTTTGACAAATCTTTTACGCATTGAACTCACTGGCTGCAAAAGATTGAAGAAGCTTCCAGATTCCTTCACAGGTTTAACAAGTCTTCAACACCTCAAGCTGTCTGGCTCCGACAGATTGAAGCGTCTTCCAAAATCCTTGGGGTGTTTAACAAATCTCCAAGAAATCAGCCTGTCAAGCTGCGGCAGATTGAAGCGGCTTCCAAATTCCTTCGGAGATTTAACAAATCTCCAGAGAATCACCTTCAGCAACTGCGAAGGTTTGGAGGTACTTCCAGAATCTTTTGGTTGTTTGACAAATCTTTTAAGCATTCAACTCACTGGCTGCAAAACATTGAAGAAGCTTCCAGATTCCTTCACAGGTTTAACAAGTCTTCAACACCTCAAGCTGTCTGGCTCTGACAGATTGAAGCGTCTTCCAAAATCCTTGGGGTGTTTAACAAATCTTCAGAATATTATTCTATCCAATTGCAAGAGCTTGAAAAAACTTCCAAATTCCTTGGGGGATTTAACAAATCTCCAAGAAATCATACTGGACAAGTGCGAAAGTTTGGAGGTACTTCCGGATTCCTTTGGGAATTTAAAGAATCTTCAAAGGACCACCCTGCAAGATTCCGGCTTGAAGACGCTTCCAGATTCCTTTCAGCATTTAACAAATCTTGTGTCAATCGATCTGGGAGCATGTAGAAGTTTGAAAATGCTGCCAAATAATTTATTTGGGAATTTAACAAATCTCAAAACAGTAGGTCTGTCCGGTTGCGAAAGTTTGGAAAAGCTTCCACATTTCTTGGGAAATTTGACAGAACTCCGATCCATTCAGTTGAATGACTGCAAAAGTTTGAAGAAGCTTCCGGAATCGTTGGGGGAGTTAACAAATCTCCGAGGCATTGATCTGTCTGGATGCAAAAGTTTGAAAAAGCTTCCGAATTCGTTGGGGAATCTATCGCAGCTGATATTTCTGGATTTGAGTCATTGTTCGATCGCACTACCTGGAAACATCACCACGCTTCAATTGTTAGACTTATCAGGATGTGTCCAAATGGCAGCATTGCCCGCCCAAGTGGAACATCAGAAGTCCTTGGAATTGTTGAATCTCTTGGCTACACACTTAAAAGAGTTCAATGCGCAGACTGCATGCCTAAGCAATTTGAAATATCTGTTCTTAGGAAGTCCTTTGTTGAAAGAGCTGCGACCTTCGTTCGGTTGCCTATCGAGTTTGAGGAAACTGCTGCTCCATGGATGCCAGGAATTGAAACGCCTGCCCGATTCATTTGCACTGTTGACTCAGTTGACTTTGTTGGAGATATCAAAATGTGGAATACAAGAGTTACCAGATCTCATCGAGATGAACAATCTCACTTATTTAAGAGTACGCGATTGTCCGCTGCGGGAACTGCCATTTAAGGAGTCGTCTGCCCCAAGGAGAAAGAGAAAGCGAAGAGCAACGGAGAAAGGCCTGATTGGGCTCAGGTTCTTAGAGTTGTACAGCACAGAAGTAAGAGAGGTATCCTTTCCTGAAGGTGTGTGCATCAAGCTTCTAAGACTCCACATCATGTGTTGTAATGATTTGGTAAAGGTCGGTTCATTGCCAGCAACAGTAGAGTATCTGAGTTTGAGGGGTTGCGGTGCGTTGGGAAAAATAGAAGGGCTTAGTGGGTTGGCAGAACCTCGGTGGGTAGACCTGCGAGGGTGTTGTAATATAGAAATGGGGGAGGTGCCACATTTCGGGAATACCACGCGTTTATTCATCCCAACTGACACTTACAACCCCCAGGAGGAGGAGGTGGAGAAGGAGATGGCAGCTTTGCAGGAGGGTGTCCTGCCGCTTCGTTTTTCCTTACTGGTTCACCACGTGAAGGAAATGGCAGAATACACTTAAAGTTAAGGGCAGCATATTCTTGGTTAAGGGTTGTGGTGGAGTGTAAATATTAAAAGTATCTTAGTTGTGTTATATTTATGAAATTTAAATAAAAATAAATAAATGAGAAGCAATTACATTGAAATACTGACAGACAGCGGTGGTCTTGAAATAAAGAAGATATATTGAAATACTGACAGGCAGCGGTGGTCTTCTAATTAAACGTGGTCGCCTTTAAATGAGACGCGATAGGATTCTACGCTATGAAAATATAAAATTCTCCCCCACTACACTATGAAAATATAAAATTATATTTTCTAGTTTATAGTGCTGAAAAATATTAGGTATGAATAATATTGTTGGATTTTCAAGTTTATAGCGTTTAAAGGTGTATTTTACAATATGAGTGATATGTATAATATTGTGTTCGGCTGTTATGTTTTCTGACTTTATTTTAGGTTTGTTTTCTAGTTCGGTAGCATGTATGTTTTGTTAGTGGTCAATTTAGTGGGCTCGTTATTATCCTGTATTGGTTTTGGGGCCATTGTTATTTTTGGATATTGATTTTTGGTGGACAAAGTTAACAATAAACAATATACTACAAAGATAAAAAAAATTCCCCGTTTGTAAATTTGTTTTTTTTTTTTTTTTGTTTTTTTTTTTTTTTTTTTTTTAATATTAATAAAAATTAGTGGATATTAAAAAGATGATGAGAATATTATATTGAAAAAGATTTTAAATTTTTTATATGAAAAATAATAAATATTTTTATTAATTAAATATATACTATTAAAGTAAGATGAGATGAACATTTTTCCTAATTAGAGATATTGTGGTAATGAACTCTAAAAAACTATTATTTGTCATTTTAAATATTCTTCCTCTATTAATGAAGAAAGAAATACATGATTCTTTACATAAAGATATTAATCACTTTTTAATAAAAAATATACTTTTTGTTAATGCAACTTTATGTCTATATTTCTTTTCATATTCAAGATTGTGAATTAAAGAAGGAATTAGACACCTTACAAAAAGACATTGGACGATATTTTCATAATACTTCTCATCATGCGCTATGATTATTCATTGGATGTGTGGTCATGACAATAATGAGTTGTATATTTAATGGTTTGGCTTCATCTTACTTCATTTAATTGAATATACAGGTGGTGAACTTAAACATGGATAGGGATTTATTACTTACATTGTTCCTAAGATGACACTATTAAGTATGGTTTACTCGATGAATTTTTCACTTTACACTCTTTATGCCTGCACACTTTTATATGTGGGTGTAGGGAGTATTTATAATACATTGACCATATATGATCTTCTTATGGATGACAATATATTCCTTCCTTTCACTTTTCCTTGTGACAAATCATTTGTGTTAGTATCTTTTCATTTTGAGTCATCATTTTTACCTAAGGAGCATGACCAAGGCCTAACAACTTGATGCCTAATACTTTTTGACAAGGTCCCTTTTGCTTTTGTACCCTTTATCATGATCCTTGGTCATAGGTTTGGCCTTATTTGAGTTCCTATCTTGGGGGAACTTCCACGTTACTTGTTGAATCACTTGGCTTTAACCCCTTTATTTGGTAGTGGTAGGGAACTACACATTTACTTAGAACTATTGGGTATGTATTATATTATTTGAGCGATTAATGCCATGTGATGTACGTTGATATGGGAGATAGGAAGGGAAACTTGGACCTCTTTGTTTGAGGGCTCTAGGCAATAGGAACCAAGAAAAATTTATTGGTATGTTTAAGCTCTATTTTTTGGTGTTTTTTTATCCCATGGTTTTCTAATTCTTATCAAGGAATTAAGGTTTAATGTAATATAGGGCACTAGATTAAAGATTTTGGATGTTATAAAATCATATATATTGTATTGTAAATGATGAAGAAACATAAAGGTGATACTCTAAAAATTTTGTTGGTTTTCCTGGATATGGGTTTTTATTGCTTATTGTAAATGTTTAAAACTTACAAGGACACTTCCTCTATTGTGTCTTTCCCATACTATGCAAACTTCTTTGCATTGTGGGCTCATAAATAGTACCACAACACTTTTAGCTATACAAAGACAATAAAAAAATGTCATCTTCTTAAGTCATTTAGGTTTCCGAAGAAATGGCATAAGAAAGCTAACTCATTAGATTTATATAATAAGACATTGATCAAAATACCTAAATCCAAATAAATGAGGATACATGGATCAATTTACTTTAATTTTGTGGTTACTAACTACCTCTCTTGTTTGCATGAGGATATGCAAAATATCTGGTGTGAGGGAGATGTTGGGCCCCTGTTCTTACATGATTTCAAAGGTCATTTTACCTAATATTTTATAAATTTCCCTTTATTCCTCATTCATCATTACCTTCATTACCATATAATTGTCCATTCTCATCCCATGCAAACTTCATAAGACATATCAACATTAATATGGCTAATTTTCATCATTTGATGGTTACTCATAATGGTTTTTGTCTTTTCCTAACTTCTAAAAATTTTGGTGTGCCTATAGAAAGTTCTTGTAACAGACATTTGGAGAGTCAATTTTGAAACCTCATTTAAAATTTGATGAATATCAATCTAGAAAAAGTAAAAAATGGCTTTTGTGCATGGTTATTTAGGTGAATTTCAAGTAGAATCCTCAAAAAGTGCAACATATGGGATGTTTGGATAAGGTTTCCACGAGGATTTATTAAAATTGTTCGCTGAAATATGCACTTCATTGTTTGACCAACAAGCCTTGTGTACGACTTTGGGAAATTTAAGAGGTTTGATGTCATTTGACCTTCTTATGATCTCCACATGATCTACATCTGATCTCCACATAATATTCATAGGATATTCACATGATCTCTATTATCCTACATCTAAGTTAAGTTGGTTTTAAATCCACTTATTTAGGGACTGGTTCTATCTTGTTGTAATCTCTTTCCTTCTATGAAGGATGAGCTATATGTATAAATATGAGAGGATATCATTCATTTGGAGGAGGTCGGAACTATCAGAAGGAAGAGGATAGATTAAGTGTTAAGCATATGATTATGAATTAAATGTAGAATATTTCTATTTACTCATTTGATTAATATCAAACAATAATTTTCTCTTTTCAAATGCATGTGTATTGGGTTAACTTCAGTTATGTATACTCTTTAGCAATGCTTCATCGAGTGAGGAGGCCACCCTATGTAAGGGATGCATTACTCTTCTTCTCTTAGTTTTTTTTTTAATTATAGTTAGTTTGTTTTTATGCTTAGTTAATGTGTCTACTTATTGTTAAGTGTATCTTATTTTAATGTGTGTTTTCAGTTTCATTTGCTTGCAGTTTGGTGTGGTGTGTCAAAACAGTGGAGGTTACTAATACAAAACTTCTAATAGAATAAATTTTTGTTCATCTTTAATTACAAAAGTGAATAATTAAACTATAAATTATATGATTAATTTATTTTGTGATTGTAACATGGAAATTATTTACATAATAAGTGGATTTGAAAATAATTAGAACCATGACTATGTTAAATTCTTTAAATTGCGATTATTTTATATTACAACTCTGCTTTCATGTCAATTTTTGATAGATTAAGTTAGAAACTAGATCTAGCATATATTGTGCATTACACTTCACAAGTTTAACAACTCATACTGATGATTTAATTTTAATGAAATTCTAGTACAATTAAATCAACCAACATTTTTGGTGCCATTGTCGAGGAATTGCAATAGGATTTGGTTTCTCATTTAGGAATACAATTAAGTTGTATAAGTAAATCATGATAAATAGGATGCATGGATATCAATAAATTTTGGGTGCTGTAATATCCCCCATGTAATAGTCCATGTGTTAAATAGGGATTATCAACAAGAAATTCAGGCATGTTCAAGAATCCATTGAGTAAATAAGATTATTACTCAAAGAAGTATCTCATATCCTAGCAACAACTCGAAACATCTCTACATCTCGGGAGGAACAAATCTTAACCACCATCAAGAGCATACTTGCACTCCAAGAAGTAATAAAATGGAAAAAAAAGGTTTATGAACAACATCTATAAGAAGATCCAGACCAGACAAGAGGACCATGGACCACATTTGATGGAAAGCAAACATTAGAACCCAAAATCAAGGAATTGATACTATGCCTATCATTAGATCCTTTATGCATTCAAGAAAATAATTAGAAAATATTAGAGGATCTACATGACATGACAACGGAAGACATACAAAGTGATGCCAATTAAAAAGAAAATAAATGGAATCATGACTACATTGAAATTTGGTTCAAGATAAATGTCAGGTCGAAGCACCACTCTCTTCTTCAACATTTATTGACATAAGCTCAATCAAAGTAGCTATTATCTCATGTACTGGTATATATAAAATCACATTTTTCAAACTTGAAGACAAACATATATATTATCTTATTATGGATATGGCTTCATTGCAAATATTCATACACTTAGCAAAACAATTTCTTTCTTTAAGTAGGGTAGGATATTGTAAAGAAATAAATAAAATAGTAAAGATAAAAATAAGTCTAGTTGTGAATACCTAGTAAGTGGTGCAACTAGACATGAATCATGCTGTAACACGCCTCCTCTCACATCTACCCACTTTCATCAGCTTACCTGGGGTAAACATGAGATGAGGGGCTAATATGATATGACTCAACCTTCTGGATGACCTCAAGGAAATTTAGTCGACACAACTAGACCTTACTGACTTCCCTTGGGAGCCACATAATGAAAAATGTGCAACAAAAAATGTTAAATTTAGAATGTGCTAAAAATAGAATGTCTAAAAATAGAATGTCTAAAAATAACAGTTTGGCCAGTGAGGTCATTGGCCTCCTTGGGTGAAAGGTGAAACTGCTAAAAATAGAAAGTTCTAAAAATAGCATTTCTGGGTCCCTTCCTATTTATAGCAGTCCCTAGTCTATCTATATGAAGTAAAAACGAATTTGGTCTTAAA
>APFE031401906.1:0-16215 GCA_000404065.3 Pinus taeda | reverse complement strand
TTAACAAGTTGTTAAATTAATGAGATTCAGTTTGTTAATGCTTGCATGCATGTAACAACTGGTATTTTCAGATAACTGAATATTATAGCTTAAATAACTCATGCATGTTAGTTTAGACAAAGACCTAGTTGAGATCAGAAAAGAAACAATGTACTATCAGTTGGATGAATATTTTTCCTATAAAGGAAGCTCATCCATGATGAGGATTTATCTCCTTCAGGTTTGTGCGGTTATTTCAGAGGTCAGTGTTGTGTGTGAGGTGAGAATCACACAGGTTGCAGCTGAAGGACCCAGGAAAAACTATGCATAGAAATAGGAGGCTTGGAGGGCAGAGGAGAAGGTTTGTGAGAAGCCTTTGACTGTCTATGAGCAGTAGAGGGATTGTACTGAGAGTTGGATAGCTTCCAAGCTACGGCTTTGTGTAATCTGGACATATTTCCACTTGTATGATAATACAGAGATGGGGTTTTAGGCAGGTGCTTTCCTCGGGTAAATTCTTCTGTGTTATGTGTGATTGATTCCTTCTTTTCAGTTATATGTGTTCTTATTGATGTTGCTCATGGTTGATTAAGCTTCTACTAAATTGTTTGTAGAAGTAGATCCAGTGTTTTGCTTTAGTACATTGCATTACCAGGTTGATCTACAGATGGGAAATTTCTACATGGTATTAGAGCTAACTGATTTGTAGAAAAGTTCTACATGGTATCAGAGCTAGCTGATTTGTAGGAAAAATTCTACAAAATTCTACATGGTATCGGAGCACAGGTGATCAAGGAAGAACAATATACTAGAGGAGATTTCAAATTTTTGAGTTTTGGGTCGAGAGTTTGCAGAGCAGATATGAAAATTTATGTACAAAATTTTTAGAAACAAATAGCAGATTTGGATTCCTTGTGGAAAAATACCCAAAAAAAAATGGCTGAATCGGAGTTCGGATGTGGGAGATATCGCTAATTTAAATCAGCTCTTTTCTAGGAAATTTTGTGACGATGGGAAAGTGGAAATAGATTGGTGTGCTAGCCAAGAACCTGTATGCACTTGAGGTACAAGTTGCATGCAAAGCCTTGAGGAGCAAGGCAAAGGTTAGATACTTGGTGGTTGAGAGGGAGAGTAAATTACCTCTCAACATGCAAAGCCAGAAGACGTCACAGACAATTATGGAGGAGCCACGATTGGTGCAACAACTTCAGGAGGTTGTGGAGCAGCCACAACAGGGGAAGTTGAGAGGAGATCGAGTAGAGACATCTACTTGTGCAGAGACCTCCAGTAGGGGGGAACTTTGAGCCAGGTGGGCTCAGGGATCACATGTAGCAATACCTCTAGATAGGAGGTGGGGCGATATAAAGTGATTATCCCAAGGAGAGGGGCAGGATCCTTGAGGTACCCAACCTCTTGGATGAGACCTTGCTACAGGAGCCCCGATGTGGAGTAGCAGGAGCTGACTGATTGGATAGAGACAAACGCGGATGGAGCAGTCGAGAGAACGACAGTGCAGGGAATCCCGAGACAGCTCATAGCTAGCAGGCTGTAACAATGTGAGAGGCACAAGTGTGTTGCAAAGTGCTAGGTGGCACAGAGAGGCGTGCAATGGTGCAAGATGCATGGAGATGTTGCAGTAGCGCAGATGTCAGAGAGGGAGCACTTGTCAGCAGCAGGTAGAGCTTCAGCATCAGAGTATGTTTCTAGCCCAACAGAGTGGTCAGTTGGGAGTGTTTTTGTTCCAAGTGTTGTTGAAGCAAGTGGACCGAGTAGATGTGTTGCATGCAGAACATTCCAGAGTTACAGGATCGGGTTCGAGAGAAAGCCTTTCTTGTTGAGAGAGAGTGTTGAAAAATGTGCAACAAGAAATGTTAAATTTAGAATGCTAAAAATATCATGTCTAAAAATAACAATTTGGTCAGTGAGGTCATTGGCCACCTTGGGTGAGAGGTGAAACTGCTAAAAATAAAAAGTTCTAAAATAGAATTTCTGGGTCCCTTCCTCTTTATAGCAGTCCTTGGTCTATCTATAGGAAGTAAAAACGAATTTGGTCTTAACAGCAATTTAAAATATTAATTAATTAATCTCCATGAGTTAATTAGTTAAGGAAAAACAAACTTGAAGTCTATGTGAGGACATGCAACAGTTTATCTATTAATTTGAATTTATCCATCAGTTAAAGAGATAAGGATGAGTTGTAATTAGTTGGCTCAGTTAACGTAGTCAAGTCCAGTTAGATTAATTTAACAATTTGTTAAATTAATGAGATTCAGTTTGTTAATGCTTGCATGCATGTAACAACTGGTATTTTCAGATAACTGAATATTATAGCTTAAATAACTCATGCATGTCAGTTCAGACAAAGACCTAGTTGAGATCAGAGAAGGGACAGTGTACTATCATTGGATGAATATTTTTCCTATAAAGGAAGCTCATCCATGATGAGGATTTATCTCCTTCAGGTTTGTGCAGTTGTTTCAGAGGTCAGTGTTGTGTGTGAGGTGAGAATCACATAGGTTGCAGCTGGAGGACCCATGAAAAACTATGCATAAAAATAGGAGGCTTGGAGGGCAGAGGAGAAGGTTTGTGAGAAGCCTTTCACTATCTATGAGTAGCAGAGGGATTGTACTGAGACCTGGATAGCTTCCGAGCTAAGGCTTTGTGTAATCCAGACATATTTCCACTTGTATGATAATACAGAGATGGGGTTTTAGGTAGGTGCTTTCCCCGGGTAAATTCTTCTGTGTTATGTGTGATTGATTCCTTCTTATTAGTTATATGTGTTCTTATTGATGTTGCTCATGGTTGATTAAGCTTCCGCTAAATTTTTTGTAGAAGTAGATCAAGTGTTTTGCTTTAGTACATTGCATTACCAGGTTGATCTACAGGTGGGAAATTTCTACATGGTATTAGAGCTAGCTGATTTGTAGAAAACGTTCTACATGGTATCAGAGCTAGCTGATTTGTAGGAAACATTCTACAAAATTCTACACCACAGGACCCGTAGGAGTAACCCAACCTCTCCAGGTGTCTAATCCCTGAGATAACTCAGATTTTCCCTGACTTATAGCCCTAGTTGCTCCTTTGCCATGACCTCCATGCGACTATGGGTTCCTAGTCACTGCCTTGCCAAGGCCTCCATGCAACTATGGGTTCCCAGTTGCACCCATAGGCCTGCATCAGTGTGACTATGGCCTTTTTCTACTAGTGTTGTGCTAGCTACTATGAGAATTAAGGTTATTTTCCAGGGCTAGTGCTTAGCCTCCACCTAGAAAGCTATGAAACTTCTAGAACTCATAAAAGACATGAAGAAAATGCTTGTAAACCAAAGTTGGAACCAAGACTTGAACTGACCATCCCCAATCGGGACTGACATTCTGTCCAACACTTGGTAGATATTCAACCTACAAGTCATGAATGCGAGTCTGAACATAAGGGACTGAAAACTTATCTGAGATTTAACAAGAAGCGTCTCTACCTTCTCTCATTAGTTGTCTTAACACCAATTAGGTCTTGCATTCATTATTTATTCAGTTATAAGTAAAAACATAAATAGAGCCACTAATGATATTTGTCATAAAACCATGCTTATAACCAACATATAACCAGATAAATAACCATAAGAGAAAAACCATTAAAGCCACATAATAACCAATACATTTTGTTACCAAAAGTAAGAGAAACTTAGCTTTTATTAACCATAGGCAAACACCAACTGGGTTCGGGACTTCCACATTCCACCCAACAATAGATTAACTGAATCAAATCTTTCTTTAAACCAATCACCCCCGTGCCATATTCCAAGCACGAATGTGGGATCTCATGGGATAAACCAATCCATAGACAACCAAGGGAATCCATAGGTTTAACCACCTCCACCCTCTCCATACTGTGATCACACCTAAATTGCTACCGAGATCAAAAAATCGAACCAAGCTTGGATGCCTCATAATTTCTTCACCATCCTTGAGGAATTTTCCTGTCTCCACCCTCAATATTTACCATATATCCTACCATTAGTGGTCAAGGGATTCCTAGTCCTTTGGGAATTTTCCTAAGACCACCTCACCTCAGATTCTGAAACAATATTTGAATCCAAATATCAAATGATAAAGAGTCCCATCACACCATGGCTAACCGAAAATGGAAACACTAGTCTGAAATCCACTGTCAAAACCCGAAAAAATCCATGCCAGTGACAACAAAAGAACAAAATACCAACATCCACATACCATGCATGTCAAAACCAGCTATCAAATCACACATGCAATCTGTTACCTACAAGTATTCCCATTAAAGTTGCTTGATCCTTTCCTTCCTTTCCTTTTCTTATCCTTCTTTGCTTTTCTTTTCCTTTACTTTCCTTGCTTGCTTACTTTCTTTCTCCTCTTTGAGAAAAAATTAACACTAAACTAATAAAAGACATTAATTGATCTTCAGAAGCCTTTTATTAATGGGGCCTCTATTCTCTTCAATTTTCCATTATTTTCCTTAATTTTCCTCCTCACATGCAACCTTTCACCTTTCACCTTCCTTTTCTCATAGTTTCCATTATTTTCATAAATAATATGCCAAAAATACTTTTTTTTTACTTTCCAAAAGCTTAGCCATTGTCTTTGCTAATTTTCCTTTAGTCATAAAACACAAGAAGTGATTCCCACTAGGATATTTTTCCCAACATTTAGCTTTGAATAAGTGTCCATTTTTGGTGGTCTTATTTTACCTCTATTAACTTTTATTACATGAACTTTTAACCCAGGGTTGTTATAGACCCCTCCCCCTTAGGGGAACATCATCCTCGGTGTTAAACCATACCTACACCTAAAAAAGCCACTAAAGAGAAAAAAAATACTACCTATGGAGCTTTATAACCCAGCTCGTTGCAGTATTTATAATAACATCCTGCTCAAAAGCAAAACCATTGTGTAAAACATGACAACATGACAACCGTACCTCTCATTGGAGCTTTATAACGTAGCTCATTATGGTATTTACAATAGAAGGATACATAACTTGCATATGATCTGCCATCTCCCATGTAGCTTCATTGGACCCAAGGTACCTCCACCACAATTTAACTTGCTTGAGTGCTCTGTTCTAGAGCACAAGATGTTTTCGCTACAATATGCATTGGGGTTCCAACTATAATTCTCCTTCTTGCTCCACATGCAATAAAAACCAATCAATACTATGATCAATATCCTTTACATATCTTTTAAGAAATGAAACATGAAAAAAATCATGGACTTTCACTATCAGAGGTATTGCAAGTTTGTAGGCCACTGTTCTAATCCTCTCAAGGATCTCAAAAGGCCCGCAATACCGTGGTGCCAAATTGGCACATGATCCAATCCTCAAGGAACACTTTTTGGACTTGACTTGAAAATACACATGCTCCCCAACCTGGAAATCCATAAATTCCCTGTGTTGGTCTGCATAACTTTTCTACCTATCCTGTGTTGCCTTTAAATTCTTGTTTATAACCTACACTTCCTGTGCCATGTTTGCCAACATTTCCGATCCAATAAGTACCTTGTTCATTGGATCACTCCAGCTGATAGGTGTGTTACAACTCCACCCATACAATGCCTCAAATAGACTCATCCTCAGTGACTCCTGATAATCATTGTTGTACGCAAACTCAACCAATGGAAGGTACTCCTCCCATCTCCTTTATTGGTGTATCACATACATCCTCAACATATCCTCGAGGATCCTGTTGACCCTCTCTATCTATCCATCTGTTTGTGGATGATAAGATGTGATGAAATCCAACTCTATCCCGAATGCTGCAAACAACTCCTTCCAAAACTTGGAAGTGAAATTGGTATCCATGTCTGACAGAATTGTCTTCGGAACACAATGCAATCTCATGATCTCCCTGATGAAAACCTATGCTACCTCAGTAGATGAATAAGTAGTGTTCGCTAGAATGAAGTGAGGTACCTTGCTCAAACTTTTGACCACAACCATGATAGAATCATGATGCCTCGATGTCATTAGAAGACCTATAATTAAATCCATGGAAACGACCTCCCATTTCCACTCTAGAATCATAATAGGTTGAAGCAACCCACCTAGATTCTTACACCTCGCTTTGACCTGTTGATAGTCCAAATGTATCGCCACAAACTTTGCCACTTCCTTCTTTAGATTCCGCTAGTAGTAGAAATTCTTTAATGTTTTCAACATCTTCTAATATGCTAGGTGACCTAAATATGGTTTTACATGAAACTCCATCAAGGAAATCTTCTTGATTTCACTGTCATTCGTCATAGTTCTTGTCCTTAAATATCACCAAGCCATCTTATTTAAGATGATAATCCATATTCTGATCACATGTACCCTGTTATAACTTGAGAATAATCTCCCTATACTTGCCATCCTATTGTCCTGCCTGTAAGATCTGATCATGTAAATGTATCCCATATGAGCTCATTGTTTCAACATGGTTCAACTTCACCTTCATGCTGAGAGCATCTGCAACCTTGATCTCCTTTCCCTTAATGTACCTAATCTCAAATTCAATCTCAATAAGGGTATCCAACCATCTACCTTGCATGGAGTTCAAATTCGGCTAGTCAAACATATATCTTAATCCACTGTGATCACTCATCAACAAAAACCTCCTGCCAAGAAGATAATGTCTCCACATTCTGAAGGCATGAATAATAGCTTCCAACTCAAGATCATGAGTCACATAGTTATGCTTGTGCTCATTCAATTTCTTGGACTCAGAATATCACTTATCCCTCCTGTTGAAGGATTCCACCAATCCCTCTCTTGCAATCATTTGTACATACTATAAACTCTTTATATGGATCTACAATCTTTAACACAAAATCATTTTTCAACAATTGCTTCAACTCCTCAAAATTGGCTGCACCCTCCTTTGCCCATTCAAAATTCTTACATTTCCTCTGCAATGATGTAATGGGATATGTAATGCGTGAGAAGTTCTTGATGAACCTCCTGTAGTATCTTGCTAAGCCCATGAATGATCTGACTTCCTCCACATCTCTAGGATTTTCCCACTCCATAATAGCCTTTATCTTCTCCGAATCTACTGTTATGCAATTCTTGGAAACAACATGTCCCAAGTAGTGTACTTTTGTTTGAAATAAATTGAACTTGCTAAGATTAGCATACAAATGATACTCTCTTAGCAATTTCAACACTTCTATTAAATGCTCGACATCCTCTTCCTCATTCTTAGAATATATCAAGATGTCATCAGTGAATACAATAAAAAACTTGTCCAGATAAGGACAAAACACACTATTCATCAAACACATAAAAGTAGATGGAGCATTAGTCAAACCGAATGAAAATACAACAAACTCATAATGCCCATACCTGGTCCTGAAGGCAGTCTTGTAGATGTCATCTTCATTGATGTGTTCCCTGATGCTACCTTCAATTGATCAAATAAGTCACCAATCCTCATAAAATGGGTACCTGTTCTTGATCGTCACCTTATTCAATTGCCTGTAATCAATGTACAATCTAAGAGTACCATCCTTCTTCTTCACAAACAATATTGGTGCACCCCAAGGCAATAAACTTTGTATAATGTATCCCTTATCAAGAATTTCCTTCAACTAGAAATTCAACTCTACTAACTCTGGAATGCTCATCCTATAAGGTGCCTTTGATGCTGGTGTTGCCCCTGGTACCAACTCAACAGAAAAGTCTACTTCCATGCATGGAAGAAAATCTTGTATATCTACTAGAAACACATCTTGAAATTGTTGTAATATAGGGTACCTCTTGAATATTTCTGCATCCTCAACATCCTTACCCTTGTCACTAGAAATATGAACTGTAAACATCACACACCATTTTCTGCAACTATTCTTAACTTGTATAGTTGTGACCATCCTCAATGATGTACGCTTTTTATTCCCTTGCAAGATTCTATTCTCTCCATTATCATCTAGGCACTCAATAGCCTTGTCATATCAATCTACTTTGATCCTATGAATATACAACCAATCCATACCCAAAATCATATTATATGATCCCAATGGTAGTACATTCAAATGTGTTGTGGTAGGCATACCATTCAACTCAAATGATTAAGCTCTTATCCAGTGATGAACTCTCTTCTTCATACCTATAGCCAACTGCACCAACCAAGACTCTGCATGCACTTATTTTATCAAGCCACACTTATCCACTAGGGCAGGTTTAACATAACTATAATTAGATCCAGGATCAATAAAAATACAAATATCTTGATCACAAAGCTTACTGTCCATCTCAATGATAAATGCTTGGTGATCCGCCTGCCTCTTTTTCACGGCTACATAAATCTAAGGAATACTATGAACAACATCCCCAACTGTATGTGGCTCCTAAGCACTATAGATCTGATTCCTACCTCCTTGGTATAATGGAAAATCCTTCGTACAATGATCTTTGCCACATATCCAACACTGCAATGGTGCTTTACAATCACCTCTAGTCTACTTCTCTCCAGGATGCAACACATATCCCTTCTCAACTGCACTGAACTTCTTGTAAGAAGAAACATTTTCTTTCTCACTTGCATCTTGATGTCTTCCTTGCTTCAGTGGCAATTTTCCTTTTAATTTCTCATTTCCCTTCAAGTCGCATTTAGGCTCAACTTTTCTCTTTGACTTCTCAGCAATGCTTCAATTTACAGATGGATTCCTCTAACAATCTAGGCTCATGAAACTCAATTTGGTATTTATATACTCTTGGCAATCCACTGATGAAACTTTGAATATTAGCCTTCTCATCCTTGAGATATGGTACATACCTCAACAGCTCCAAGAATTTGCTAGTGTACTCATCATTTGTCATATAACTCATATGTAGCTCATAAAACTCCTTAGCTCTATCATCATAGTCCTCTCCAATAAGTACTTATTCTTGAACATCCTCTCAAAATCATCACAAATCAAGTCTTTTTCTCGAATTCCCTTTACATTCTTCACATCTTCCCACCAAATATTTGCTTTCCCTTTAAGATCGAAGGTGGTTATCTTGTCTTTCATGTTCTCTGAGTAGCTATGAAATCTGAAGAATTTCTTCATTCCAAGAA
Source organism: Pinus taeda (assembly GCA_000404065.3). Lineage (NCBI taxonomy): Eukaryota > Viridiplantae > Streptophyta > Pinopsida > Pinales > Pinaceae > Pinus > Pinus taeda. The sequence continues at coordinate 7,166 of APFE031401906.1, read as the reverse complement.
ACCATGCCTCTACATCTTCTTCCTTCTTCATCTCTCCATCAAATGCAGGAGGCTTCACAATCTTATACTCCTTAGGTAAACACTCCCTCCTCCTATAAGTATGATGATGGTGATGATTGTAATGATGTCTCCTAGATGAGGAAATATAATAGTGCCCATACATACTAGTCCTCCTGTCAATTTTATCCAGTGATCTGCCACCTCTAACTATGTCCCCTCTATCCAACCTGTAACTGGACCGAGATATGCTACCATAGGCTCCATTAGTTTTCTCTTCATAATCTTGACTAATTATCAGTTGTCCCTATCTCTATAACCCTGACAATCTCTAAAGGATTGCTACATTAACCTCTACCTACTTCTCCTGAGCCATTGCAAGTTTTTCTTGAGCCTCCACTTACATTTCATTGTCTGCTTTGCAACTTCTGATATCTATGCTCAAGCTCCTTAATGTATCTACTATACCAGGAGAATACTCTTCTCCTTATTGCTGAATTTATCTGTAGGGAGAATCACAGGAACTATAGTCTACTATTTTTCTTGGCATCTTGAATTATCTTCTTCCTGCAAGTATATCATGTCAGATAAACCAAACAGATACCAAAACCAAATCCATACCTTAGTGATGTTCATGGGAGGCTTATCTCATCTACAAAATTATTCCTCATTAGCATGTACATGTATAATCATAAACATATCTGTGTAAAAATATAACATCACAACAACATCATGCATGATCATATCAACGTTATGCCGTGATCCGATGCATGATTACCATAACCTTGAAAACATCAGACTTACCTAAAGAGAGTGAAACCATACCCTGATACCACCATGTGGTATCAGATATGACCCAAGTAGAGCAAAACCCACTCTGATACCACCCTATAACGTTCCTCTTCTCACATTTACCCACTTTCACTGGCTTACCCAGGGTAAACATGAGATGAGAGGTTATTATGCTATGACTCAACCTCCTATATGACATTAAGGAAATGGAGTTGACACAAATAGACCTTACTGACTTCCCTCAAGTGCAACAGGACCATCAAGAGTAACCCAACCCCTCTAGGTGTCCAATCCCTCAGAAAACTTACGTTTTCCTTCACCTAGAGCCCCATTCTCTCTATTTCCAAGGCCTCCATGTGACTATGGGTTCCCAGTCACTCCCATAGGCCTGCATCAATGCGACTGTGGAATTTTTCTACAAGTGATGTGCTAGCGACTGCGAGAATTAAGGCTATTATCAGATCTAGGGTTTTGCCTCTACCCAAAAATTGATGAAACTTCTAGAACTCATAAAAGACATGAAGACAATGCTTGTAAACCCAAACGGGAACGAGGACTTCACTTAACCATCCCCAACCGAGACTGGCATTTAGTCAAACACTTGGTAGATATACAACCTATAGGTCATGAATGTAAGCCTGAACATAAGGGATTGAAATCTTATATGAGGTTTAACAACAAGGGTATCTACCTTCTCTCATTAGTTGTCTTAACACCAATTAGGTATCTCTTTCATTATTTATTCAGTTATAAGTAAAAATTTGAATAAAGCCATGACTAATATTTTTCCTAAAACCATGCTTATAACCAACATATAACCAAATAAATAACCATAAGAGAACAATGATGAAAGCTACATAATAAATAGTACATTTCCTTACCAAAAGTAAGAGAAATTTAGCTTTTATTAACCATAGGTAAACACCAACTAGGTTCGGGACTTCCACGTTCTATCTGACCATAGGTTTGCTGAAATAGATCTTTCTTTCAGCCAGCTACCCCCATGCCATATTGCAAGCATGAATGTGGGTTCTCATGGGATAAACCAATCCATAGACAACCAAGGGAATCTAGAGGTTTAACCACCTCCAACCTCACCATAACGTGATCAAAACTAAACCGATATTGAGATCACAAAGTGAACCGATCTTGGATGCCTCAAAATTTCTTCACCATTCTTGAGGAATTTTCCTGTATCCACCCTTGGGCTTTACCGTGTACCGTACTATTATTGGTCAAGGCATTCCTAGGCCTTTGGGAATTTTCCTGAGACCACCTCACCCCAAATTCCAAAACCATCTGACAATCCAAGGCTCAGATTGCTAAACAATCCCATCACACCATGGCTATCTGGGAATGACAAGGCTAGGAAAAAATCCACTGTCGAAACCTGACAAAATCCATGCCAATGGCATCAAAAGAACCAAATACCAACATGCACATACCATGCTTGTCAAAACCAGCTAGGAAATCACACATGCAATCTATTACCTGCAAGTATTCCTACTGAATCTGCTTGCTCCGTGCCTTCCTTTTCTATCCTTGTCCTTCTTTTATTTTCCTTTCCTTTCCTTGCTTTCTTACTTTCTTTGTTCTATTTGAGACAAATTCTAAGACTAAACTGATAAAAGGATAAAACTGACAAAACCCATGAATTGATCCTCAGAAGCCTTTTGTAATGAGGCCTCTATTCTCTTCAATTTTCCATTATTTTCCTCCCCACATGCAACCTATGACCTTTCACTGTTATTTTGTCCTAATTTCCATTATGTTCATAAAAAATATGCCAAAAATACCATTTTGACTTTCCAATGCCTTATACATTACCTTTGCTAATTTCCCTTTAGCCATAAAACACAACAAGTGATGCCCACTAGGATATTTTTCCCAATATTTAGCTTGGATTAAGTTTCTCCCTCCAATGGCCTTATTTTACCTTTATTAACTTTTACAACATGAAATTTTAACCCGAGGTTGTTGCACATGCTCAAAAAATAGGCTTCCTAGCAAGCATGATTCACAATAAATTTCTATATGTTCATGTTCATTAGAATCTCTTATTATGGTTCCTCAAAATCCTTTTGGTCTTATCGTCGAGTTGGCTAATGTGGAATTCCTTAAGGCCCACCTTCCAACAAATCTTGTCCTATCGAATTCAATGTAGGTTTTAACCTTGTATAGAAATTACATGTAAATGAGTTCTTAAAAATAGAAAATATACAATGGGGAGAAACACAAAACAAATACACAGAGATTTTCCCCTAGATCCGAAAACTGGGACTACCAGATTTATTTTTCTTTCAATTTTACAACACATATATATACGTGCCGAAAAATTCATAAACCCCAATCCATTAACCTTGGATTATAGCATAACTATAGTTCCCTTGACCAGATCTACAAACTACCATGGAAAGAAAACCATCAAGCCCAAAACCATGTGCGAAACCCATAGGTAGGTCCGTCCACCTAATATAGGGTCCAAAGAAAAAAAAATCCCAAAGTGCTACCTCGGACCCTGAAGAGGGGGGTTATTGTCCCCCCTCAAACCCCCTGACAGGGGTGGCTGCCACCCCCCTCTAACCCCCCGCTTCGTGCATGGGGCTATTCATGGAAATAATATAACACACAGCCAACATTCTCCCACTTGTTGTTTTAATTCCACACAAGGGGTCACAAGAGAGCTTAGTCATTGGTCCAAACCTGCAACACCCATTGTTTCTCTATACCAAGAAAACTTCTCAATTCTCACAGACTTCATCAATGCATCTGCAACATTATTCAAAGTGTCCAACTTTACCAGCGACACCTTTTTGTCCTCAAACATATCCCTCACAAAGTGATACCAAACATCAATGTGCTTTATCTTTGAATGATAAGCAGGGATTTTTGCCAAGAAAATTACACTTTAGCTGTGACAGTCTATCCTCATATCTCACTGTAATAACCCCATACTTGAACACAATCTCTGCAACCAAACTACTTCCTTGCTTGCATAAGTGGCTGCCATGTAGTCTGCCTTTTTATTTGAAAGTTCCACTACAAACTCTCTTTTGCTCATCCAACTGACTACAACTCCAAATAGATTAAACACATACCCACTTGTAGATCTTCTCTGATCCAGACATCCATCCCAATATGCATCAACAAAGCCATGAATGTCCAAATCTTTGTCCAATCTTGGTCTTCCTTGGTAGCACAAACAATAATCACTAATGCCATGCAAACATCTAAAAAGCCTCTTCATTGTTGTCCAATGCTCCTTCCTTGGTTTTGACATAAATCTGCTCAATACTCCCACTACATGTACAATGTTTGGTCTAGAACATACCATTGCATAAATCAGGTTACTGGCAGCACTTGCGTATGGAACACGATACATGTCCTCTTCCTCTTCTTGTGTCTTGGGACATTGTTCAACAGATAAATTTACACCTACACGAATAGGAACCTTCACCGGTTTACTATCCTTCATAGTAAACCTCTGCAGTATTGTCTCGACATAATTCCTCTAGTTTAACCATAGCTTCCTCTTTACCTGATCTTGTTTAATTTCCATGTCGAAAATATAGTTTGCATCACCAAGATCTTTCATGTCGAATTTGGAGGACAATTAGGTCTTCAAATCTTGGATAATTTATTTGTTATTTATAATCAACAACATATCATCCGCATACAAGACCAAATAAATAACATGGTCACCAATTAATTTAAAATACACATAGTGATCTGCTTTACTTCTGGTGAAGCCAAGTCCCTATATATATGTATCAAATTTCTGATACCACATCCTTGGTGACTGTTTTAACCACTACAAGAAAAAAGGTCATTGGTGAGGGTCATGTCTGTGATGGACCTTAAAGGTCCATCAGCAATGTCATATATGGTAACAGTCTTTAAAAAAGCATTGTTGTAAGTGTATATAGTGATGGTCCTTTAAGGTTTGTCACCAAATCCATTTTCAATGACACTTTTGGTGAGGGTCATTAAAGGCCCGTCACTAATTCTCTCTTTGGTGAAACTTTTAGTGAGGGTCATTAAGGGCCATCACTATTTCTCTCTTTGGTTACACTTCTAGTGATGATATTTTATTGACCCTCACCGATGCTCTTTTTGGTTACTTTTGGTGATGGTCAAAAATTGTTCATCATCATTGATCATTCCAATGAGTTTTTGATGACGTTATGCACTTGTTACCATATTTTTTTGTCAAAAGATAATGATTTAAGAAAATTGTTGCGAAGCCCTTTTCATTATATGTCCAAGGCCATAGTGGTTAAAGTCAGTAAATTTGTTAAGAATTAATTAGTGCGTATCATTTACCTCAAGTAATAAGAATATATTTTTCCTATGAGTCAACACATGATTCATTTCTATTAGGTTTATTATCTAGAAAATTCCCTTTAGATAAAGTTCCACTAGTGTGTGTAGGAACTATATTATTTAATACATAATCAAGCTCTATCATTTATATTAATGAGAGAGACCTAGCACTCCTCAACACTCATGGCACACCTTAACATGCTTTGGCACACACTAACATTCCTTGGCACCTCGCATGTCTTGGAACATCTTTGTACCTGGAACATCATTGTACCTAGAACATATTGTGATGAGTAGGACACCCAAGCCCATGTTGGCATGCCCTAGCATAACATAGAACTCCCCTAACATGTGTTGGCATGCCCTGTAGTCCCTAACATGCCTTGGAACACCTTGACATAATATTGCACTGACATACATTAACACTTGGCACACATTGGCACTTGACATGTATTGAAACCTATCATTAGCAGGCCTTGCAAGTCCCGACTTATTAACCCTCTTATGTGTTCATTTCCTTGCATTTTAGCTTGGTTATTCCTTTTGTTTCATTGAAACTCCTTGACGCATATTGGCATACTCTGGCACCCTGCACATCCTAGCATGTATTAGAACCTAGCATGCCTTGGCACTATTTGGCACATGTTAACACACCCCAGAACTACCTAGCACATTCTAGCACTTCTTAACATGCCCTGATATTCCTTGGCATGCCTTACGAGTGCTTAACATACCTTGTCACTCCCTCCTTGGCGTGCCATCTAACACACATTGACACTCCCTAACACACCCTCATATTCATTTGCTTACATGCATTTTGACCTAATGATCCCTTGTGTTGTCCTAGCACTCCCTAACACTCCTTAGCATGCATTGGCACTCTCTAGCACACCTTAGCACTCTTCAACGTGATTTTCCACTTCGTAGCATGCATCACACTCCCTGACACACATTGGCACTTGGCACGTGTTGGCACTTGGCAAGTCTTAGCATGTTTGGAATGCATTGAGATGACTCGGTATGCTTTGGCATGGTTTAATATTAAAGTCATTTGAGATCAATTATTGGAAAGTAGATGAGAAGCAACAGAGGAAGATTTGACACTTATAATGCACTGACACTTGGCACTTGGCACCTATTGTCACCCAGTGTTGGTGTGCCTAGCATGCCCCTCATGGAAAAGGTAAATTGATGACTTATTAACCCTATTATGCATTCATTTCCTTGTAGTTTAACCTGTTTCTCCCTTTTGTTTCCTTGACAGTCCCTGGCATGCATTGTCACACCCTTGCACATCTTGGCATGTCTTAGCACTTGGAAAATCTTAGCTTGTTTGACATGCCTTTGCACTATCTGGCACATGTTAGAATGCCCTAGAATTCCCTAACACACCTTGGAATTCATGCCCTCATAGTTAGCATTAAAATTTTCCACGACTTGGGAACCTTACATTCCGTAGAACACCTTGGCACTCCCTAGTTGTCATGCCCTCATAGATAGCCTTACTTTTTTTGTGATTTGGGAACCCAACCAATTCATTAGAAAAATAATATTGTGCCCAACCCAAAGTCTCTCTTTCTCTGAAATTGCTTTGTCCATGCCTTATCACAACCATAATATTTCCTCCTGAAAGTCCTATTTTGAACTTCTCCTAAAACAATTCATCCTTGGGACACTTAGAATTCACTGACAGTCCTTACCACACACTCTTATTCGTTCATTTCCAATAATTTTGACCTAGTTCTCCCTTGTGTTCCCCTGACACTCCCTAACACTCTTTCGCATCCATTGACATTGCTTGCCATGTGTTATCACACCTTTTCATTCCTTGGCATGCCCTGGCATTCCTTAGCTATCATGTCGTTACAACTGCCCTTATTTTTTTTTAGACTTGGAAACCCAACCAAGTCCTTCCTCGAATGCAACAAGTTAACCAAATTATAGTTACAACAACCAAATTATTCCTTGTTCACCTAAGAACTTGCTATAACACATATCATGCTACTCATGTCCAATCTCAACTAATCCCACTTAACAAGTTACCAAGTCAAGGC
>APFE031401887.1:9286-68337 GCA_000404065.3 Pinus taeda | reverse complement strand
GCTTGAGGAGGATAACATATGCTTGTTCTATAATCTGCCCTTCGGGCAAACCCATCGCTATGTTTTAACGAGCCTAGCGACAATGAAACTCGTTCTTGTCTCTATGGACAAGTTTGTCGCTATTGGTCTTAACGAGTTTAACGACAAAGACAACTCGGTCCTTTTTCATTTTTAGAGAGTATGAAAAGGGACGGAAAGGAAACTCCAGTAATCCTTTTTTGTCATATAATCCCTTAAGTTCAAAAAAGTATAAAATAATACGAAAGGGATGAATTTTCGATAGTTTTAACGAGCCGAACAAGACAAGCGCTCGTTCTTTTTGTGTAATAATCCCTCAAGTCCAAAAAGATTAAAATCTAGAGGAGGGATAGCACTCCTGGTAGCTTTAACGAGCTGGGGAGGCCAACTGCTCAACAATCTTTTCACATTTTACGAGTCAGATGAAAAGAGCTTAAAGGAGACTCGTCTTTGAGGAACGAGTGATATTTTTGGGTAGCTGCTGATTCCAGGTAAGGCTTGGAATTTTCCAATCATAGCAGTGTCACAAGGATGGCTAATAGAATCACTCTTCATAGCTATTCCTCAAAAGGGTAAACAATCAAATGGAGGCGTATGATCGGCTAAACAAAGTGGAGGTGATGGTAAGAACATGACCAGGGCTCAAAAAGCTGATGATAATGCATTTGCAATGGTTATTTACCGGAGGCTGTTTCTTTTTAATGAGCTTAAACTCTGTGGGAACACTTGCTCATTGCTTAGGTTGAATTTTTAACGAGCTTGAACTTCGCATAAAAAATTGCTCGTGATAATGGTCATTGATATTCGACCCATCGTTAACACTATGTTATTTTGACGGTCGTACTACTTTTTCACTTGCTCCATCAAACTGATTAGAAATGAGAATACATGCTTGAAAAATGAGTTAAAACACTAATACCCTACTTGAATTACGTGAAAAGTAACTTAAAAGTAGTTTTTACCCCTCATTTTACCATTTCATTTGAGCTTGAGATTGTTGGAGCTTTGGAGGTGTTTTCCCCCTCGATTTTCACTAACTGATTCTGGGGACGATTCTTGGCGCTGTCTGGACTAGGTAGGAGCTAAACCTGTGCTCTTCAGTTGCATTCCTTTCTTTTTGAATTCTAAGCATGTTTCCCTGCTTTCCTGAGCCTCTGGGGTTTGAAAAATTTGTTCTACCCCCATCGCACCCTGTGTACATCGAAAGGTGCGATACATACTGGGCTGGCCACTGGCCAGTCAGTATGCATCGCTCCTAGTACACAGCTAGGGTGCGATGGGCGCAGGGACAAAACTTTGTGCACTGTTTTTCCATAGAAATTTTTGCCTGTTTTTTGCCAAATCAATATCATGACTCTTCTCTTGTTTGTTTTCAGAGATTCATTGGAGCAAAATGGTTGTTACATGGTGAGAACGTGAGCATGAAGAAGAGGACATGGTTGCTTTACATGATCCGGGTATGGTAACTGCTTTGCGGAACTGTGGTTTGCTCAAGTTCTTCCGCATCTCTAGCATGAGGCAACAAATCAACTTGTTGCAATATTTCCTCGATGCATGGGATCCTACCGACCAGGTGTTCTAGATTAGAGGAAAATCCATCCCCTTGACTGTTGTGGACATCTATTTTTTGACCAGTTTATCGAGGCATGGTGCCCCTCTCTCACTATCAGGTTACGCCCATGGGGGTGAATCCGTGAGGGATTATATTCGCCGATACTATAGAGAAGGATCTCAGCCAAGTAGGGATGGCAAGATCGACATCCGAGATGTCACTGGCTGGTCTTTGAGGACCATCTTGTTCACCTTTGCTAGACTGGCTGGTAGTGCGGCACTTCACTTGGCCAACAGGTCTTATATGCAGTATGCGTTAGAATGCCTTGAACTGAAGGTGTTCAATTGGTGTGATGCAGTACTTTCGGTGATAAAATAATAGCTTACCAAGGTGAAAAATGGGCGATCTAAGAACTTTGGCTATGGTTCTATTTTGACCGCTTTCACCTTGGAGAAGATTCCACTGATGCAGCCACAGTACATTTCACTTGGTTTTCCGCTACCGACTGAGCCACGGATGCAGAGATGGGTTGACCTTATGGCTCGACATGCTGGTTAGCCATAGGTTTCTTTCTCTGATGCCTTCTTCAAGTGGTTCAACCTTCAGGAGATGGTTTATGCTGAGTGTTCATATACTCGTATGGATTTCCGGGGCGACCCAGATTTGGTGTTGCCGGCTGGTGAGCAGTGGAGTGCTATAAGTACAATTTTTGACCATATCCCTGTTTATTGCTTTTATAATGTTCCTATGCTTCCTTTTATCAAGACTAATCAAAACTCATGTGCTCATGTAGATGTCGGACCGGTGCGACCAACAGTGTGTCTGAGAGCACCAGCTACCGTTCCAGTAGGAGAGGTGGTAGGGAGGGTTGTCCTTCGCAACCTAGATGTGTCCGAGACTCTTGCAGCATTGCAGGATCAGATCAAATGCCTCACTCTCGGTATTCCATATGTGAGGATTGACGAGCTGCCTCTGAGATTGCAAAGACATACTATTGGCGTGCCACGTTGATGGACTAGGCTTTTACACATGATTGCACAGGCGGTGACCTGTTATCACCAATACCATTAAACTAGGGTGCCCCCTAGCATTTTGAGTTTTTTGGGTCATTTGACCGATTTTGTCTCAGACACAGAACACTATGTGTAAACCATAAACAGTTATATATATATTTTTGATTTTCAGAGCTTCATTTTGGTTAAGTTACATGATCCTTTCCCTTCTTCTTCTCCCTCTATATCCTCATCTTGTTTATGAGTTTCCTCCTTGACATCTTCCTCTATTTCTTCATCACCTTCTTTCGCTCTCTCTTCCTCTTCATCCTCATATATCTCCCCTTCATCCCTCTCTACTTCTTCTCCATTTGTTTTTGTTTCTTCTTCATCCTTTTCACTGACAGTAGGGCTAATATCATATGTGATGGCTTTGATATCCTCATCTGTCTACATGTCTCTGAAAATATCCCATTGGATAGGAATTATGAGGTTTTGGAGGGCATATTCTATGATGATTCTAATTAACACATGGTGGGATAACTATTAGGGTTTCTCTTCCTGCACCTTTATGCGTGTATCTACCAGTGATTGCAGAAGGAAGTATGGTATGCTGAGCCTGTGGTATGGAGGTGTTTCTTCTCCAAATCTCAATTCTTCAAGGAGCCTAAAGTGATAATCATAAAGCACACTATACCTACCTTCACATGATATGTATTTTATAAGGTGGTAGATTACCTCATTCCAAGGGTATGGTAGGCTTGTTCTCCTTACTCCATTTGTGTCCTCAATGGGCTCCTCCCCCTCTAAAAAGAATTTCTTCTTGGCAGTATGGACATCTCCCTTGTCTTCCTTTCTCCAAGGCACTCCTAGGGGAAGTGTGGTAATTCTACTTATGAGTTCATGGTTGAGCTCTATGGAGAGGCCTCTCACCAAAACAGTGGCATGGGTTCTAGTCAGTGGAATGAGGGAGAGAGAAAAATCTCAAGCCACTTCATCATCATACCCCCTCAATTTCTCAAAATACCCCATCCAATTATGCCTCGTGAAGATTTCTAACACAGGAGGGTGTTGGTGAATCCTCATAGTGTTAATGGGCTCCATTCTATTAAACCCCCCTGTCATTTTGTCTGGTGAATTTTGAGGAGTAGTGATGTTTGATACAAATGTTAATGCAGGAGGAAATGTGACTGAAATACTTGAGGAGACAATTCCTTTACACAACTATCAAATTCAGTCAAACTAGGAGATTTTTATGTTTTATTCATTTGAAAAAATGGAAGGAAATGCAGAGCTTGCCTCATCATGGTGTTTATTGTAGCCAACCCCTTTGTTTTCCCTTCTGAAACTTCTCTTAGCCAATCTTGTAGACTGTCTGACTGTATCCTGTAGGATTCCTATATAATCATGTAGGAAGTCTTGCGCAAGAGAAAGATGGAATTTTTATATTCTGTAGGTTTCTTGGGTATGAGAGCGATTTTTCTAGAGTGAGCCTTGAGGAGATGAATGCATGGGTCATGGGGATCAACGATTATTTCCTCTTATGATCGATTTGAGTGAGGTGGTGTTTTGGCAGCCAAGGTACGATTTTTTTCTATTTTTGGGCCATGGGTCCCCACTACCACCTCATCATTCCCCTCTCCTCGTAATCAACTCCCACTTCGAGCATCTGTAGTCTTAACTACCTTCGTCCTCCTCCTCTCTTTTTTGACTTTACTACTACCACGTGTGGGAGGACCAACTGTTTCGTCTTTGTCGACTAAACGAAGGTAGTTGGCCACCTTTTGCTTATAAACCAACTCGCTCACAACCTTTACATCTTTTGACTACATAATGTAGATGAGAGAGTGAACCGAGATACTTACCTGTGGTGTTAATACCTTGCTGCAATTTGTTGAAGACATGAGGTGCTTGCTATGTATTGGCTGCATGTTATTTTTCCTTCCTTTTTTATTGCCTTCTGATGATTCCCTTGATGTGAAGAAACCTAGTGTTGAAGATTATGGTGCTACTACTGCTCTGGAGATTCTTCTGCCCTTGGATCTTCATGCTGGAAGCTTGCTTCTACTCATGATTTTATTCTGTGGGATAGGATGCTACAAGATGTCCTGTAACTGCTTCTCCCTCAGAGATTTTAATCCTTTCTTCTACTGGGACTTTGAGGATGATGACATGGATAGAGGGGAGGTCTAGGAGTGTGAATAATGAGAGGTACACTTAGGTGTTGTTCCCTTTTGCTCCTTGTTTCATTTTCCTCTGTGTTTTCTCTTGAAGACTGTGAAATTTTTTTGAAAACTGATTCTTTTTTTATGATGGATGCAGTGGTGATCATGGTGGAGAGAGGTATGGTAATGAAGTTATGATGTAGGATTTTTTTATTTTTTTTACATGGGCAGGTCATTTCCTTGCCCTAGGGTTACTCATTTTAGGATTTTGAAGCCACTGTAATTCCTATAGGATTATCTTGTAGGTTTTTAGGGGTTCCTGTAGGTTTACAGGGAATCCTGTAGAAAACACAATACCCTTGCAAACTAAGGCAAATGAGTGAAGAAATGAAAGGAATGGTGGAATGATGAAAGATAATGGATGGAAAAATAAAAATGTGAGTGGAATAGGTCCCTTTTGATTCTCCTTTGCTCTCTGATCATCCTCTTGCTGACCTGCAAACAATTTTTCATGATTTTTTTCTTTTCTCTTTTTCATTTTTTTTTTTTGAAAACAACTAGCCTACCTCCAAGAGGTTTTCATTCTAGTTGCTTTCCCTGGGCACCTCAAGAGAGGTTTTGAACCAGACATATTTTTATTTATGTTTTCTTTTTTTTAACACCATTGGGCTGCCCCAAGAGGTTTTCAACCCAATAGTGCGACTCAGGAACCTCATGGAGGTTTTTAACTGAGTCCTTATTTTTCCTTTTTTTTTTTCTCAGTGATTTGATGAGGCAGGAGCTGAAACTTGCTCCACCACCATCACTATTTTATTGATACCATCAATGAACTCTTGCTTTGACAATGGCCTCTTGTAAACTTCCAATCCATGCCCATTAACAAGTAAATGAATGGCCTTTGAATCTATGGTTCTGATCTACACTGAACCATTATCATGACATCTCTCTATAACATAAGGCCCTAACCATCTTGTCCTTAACTTTCCCTTAAAGTATTTATATCTATCATCATATAACAAAGCCCAATCACCTTCTTGAAATTACTTGTCCTTGATGTTCTTATCATGCCAGATCTTCCTATGAAGTTGAGTTACCTTTGTGTGTAGGAGGGTCTGCATTCTAAAATCATATAAACCATTCAATTGGAGCAACCTCTTTTTTTGTGCACTGCTAAGATCTAGATCTAGTTGGGCTGCCATCCTCAATGTGTTATACTCAAATTCGATGGACAACAGGGCATTTTTACCATAGACCAACTCATAGGGTGTGAATCCAGTGGTGGTCTTCCAGGTGGTATTATAGGCCCAGGTGGCCTCAACTATATCTACCCAATCTTTCTTGTTGTTGCTAACCACTTTGGTTAAGATGTCCTCCAGTGCTATGTTGGTTACCTCCACTTGCCCATTAGCTTGTTGGTGATAGGGAGTGGAGGTCCTATGCTTGATCTTGTGTTGGCTGAGCAAGTCCTCAATCATCTTGGAGGTAAAATGGCTACCTTGATCAGTGACCAGTTCTCTAGGGTACCCAAATTTGTAAAATACATTCTCCCTTAAGAACTCAGCCTCCTTCTCCCCTTTTGTTGCCTTAAATGCCTTGGTTTCAACCCACTTAATCAGATAGTTTGTGCACATAATGATATACTGCTTTTGCTTGGAAGGAGGGTCAATAGGTTCAATGAAGTCCATGCCCCACTTGTCAAATGGCTCAAAAGTCACTTGAGGTTGCAAAGGCATTTCATCTCTTGGAGTAGGCTTTCCCATCCTTAGACACTGATCACACTAACTAGTATACCTTTTCACATCCTAATGAAGAGTAGGCCAATAATTCCCAGCTTGTAAAAATTTAAATGCTGTCCTCTCTGCTGCAAAGTGACCTCCACCAGGTCCCTAATGATAGGTCAGAAGGATGTCAAATACTTCCTCCTCCCTGATGCATCTTCTCAGAATTTGATTTGGGCCAAGTTTGAAGAGGTTGCCCCCAATCCAGGTGAACGGGGTGCTCTTCCTCACAATCTTGCTTTTCTCTTTGGAGTACCAATTCAGTGGGAAATATGTAGATACCAAATAGTTTGTTATGTCAACAAACCATGGAGAGAGAATTGAGATGGCGAATAAGTGCTCATCTGGTAATTGATCATCAATTATTCCCTCCTCACCTGCATGCAAATTTAATCTGGAAAAAAAGTCTACAACAACATTTTCCTTTCCAGGCTTATCAACAACAGTTAGATCAAGTTATTGTAATAAAGTAACCACCTAATAATTTGAGCATTCACATCAGGTTTATTCATTGAATATTAAATTGCAGCATGGTAAGTATGTACAAATGTTTGATAGCCTATAATATAATGCCTAAATTTGTTCAATGAATGCACAACAACCAGGAGCTCCTTTTTGGTCACTGTGTAGTTTAATTCAGCCTTTGATAGATTCTTACTGATAAAGTAAATGGCATAAGGAAATTTCTCATCTATCTGGCCTAGGGCTACTCCTATGGCTTTGTGTGAGGCATCAACATGAATATGAAAAGGAAGGGCCCAATTTGGGCCTCAGAGAATCGGTGCAGTGGTTAACTTGTCATTTAGGGTGTCCAGGGCCTCTTGACATCTTTCTGACCATACAAACTCAGAGTATTTGTCCAATAACCCAAATAAAGGAGAAGCTAACTTGTTGAAGTCTTTTACAAACCTTAGGTAGTATCTAGCTAACCCTAGGAAACTTCTGACATCTGTCTACTTTTGTGGAGGTGGGACCCTTTCAATGATAGCTATTTTACATGCAGTCCTTCCTGAGATATTGAATGACCTAGCATGGTCCCTGCAGTCATCAAGAATTCACATTTCTCGGGACTAAGAGATAGGCTCATTTCAATGCACTTGTGCAGAACTTTGCTTAAGTTGGACATAGCCTCCTCGAAATCACCTCCATAAGGTGTGAAATCATCCATATAGATTTCTATCACATCATGGACTAACTCGAAAAAGATACTCAGGACTGCTCTCTGAAAAGTTGCAGGAGCATTGCTTAGGCCAAAAGGAAGGACCCTATAGGTGAAAGTACCCCAAGGACAAGTGAAGGTGGTTTTATCTTGGCCTTCCGGGCTGATCTAGATTTGATTGTACTCGCTAAATCCATATAGGAAAGAGAAAAAAAAACTCCCTGCCAGGGCATCTAGCACTTGGTCGATGAAAGGTAGAGGGAAATGGTCATTCTTTGTGGCTTTGTTTAATTCCCTGTAATCGACACAAATCCTCCACTTACCATTTTTCTTTGGAACCAACTCCGAAGGACAGACCTACTCACTATCTGAGATAGGGTAAATGAGTCTTGGATCTAGTATTTTTTGCAGTTCTTCCTTGAATATATCTTTAAGAGCTTGATTCATCCTCCTTTGGGGTTGCCAAACTGGCTTGCAACCGTCCTTGATATAAATATGGTGAGTACACACCAAGGGGTGCACTCCCTTCATTTCTTGGTAACTCCAAGAAAAGGCATCGAGATGTTCCTTTAGCATGTTGCACAACTTTTCTTCTTGGAGAACAAAAAGAGATGGATTGATTTTCAAAGTTCTCTCGGGGCCGAATTCTATGGTTTTTACATGGATAGGGTTGCAATCAGCTAAGCATAGATCAATGTCATGGTTGTTTTGGGTTTCCTTTACTACTTCTTCTAAGGACAATGTACTGGGAGTTGGACTTTGGAGTATGTGTTCGATCAAATCATCTTCATCCTGTTGTCCCCCTCCCATGGTTGTTTCTAAGTATAGAGTTGGGCAGAATAAACTTCATCTTCCTCCTCCTCTTCCATCCAAAAGGTTAAGTCATGTTCTAGAGATGGTTGAGTAGGAGGGTATAAGACTAACTACTTATACATATGCCCATTTTTTGTGGCCATATTTCTAGCTCTGCAGCTAATGTAAGTATTGGCAGTGGCTAACGAGGGCCTCCCAAGGATGAGAGAGTAACCAATAAGCTTAACCTTAGGTTGGAGAACTAGGAAATATGTAGGGTATTCCCAAGTATCAATGGAGACCATCACATCCTCCACAATCCCCTTAGGGGTCATTGTGGAGTGGTCTACAAGTTGCAGAACTATGTGGTCTTCCTCAATGAACCTTGGAGGTTAAGCTTGAGCATGGTGTCCATGGTCATCAGATTAATGGAAACCCCAAGATCGATCAAAGTGTGTGGCACAATGGTGCCATTGATTTTCACATCTATTATAGGGCTTCTAGGGTCCAAATACTTTGGACAGATTACTTGCCCCAACATTAAGTCGGATAGCTGTCCAATGACATTAATGGTAGGGGCATCTCTTCTTCGCCTCCCAGGATGATTGAAGCACTTCTCCTTAATCAAATTTTTGTAAATAGGTACATCTTTAATAGCTTAGAGAAGTGGAATTTTGAGACATAGGTTTTTCAATTCTCCTAGAAGTTCAATCTCTTTTGGTGTAGGCTAGAGTGGTTGGGTTAATCTCTCAGGAAAGGGTGGTGGACTTACTTTAAGCACAATTTCCTCTCTTTCATCCTCAACCTCCCTAGGTGGAGTTAGAGGTTGGTTGTACAAGAGTACTCTCCCAAATCTCAGGTTGATTTCCTGAATCTCGATAGCATAAGCTGGATATGATGTTTCTCCATTGTATAATTGTTGTGTTTGTCTATTGCTCAGGTTCAGAATTGGTTGGACAAGAATCTTGGGCTGTTTAGGTGGAGCATAGTGTAAAATTTTTGGTTGGGTGGGTGGTGAAGGAAATAAAGCTAGAACATTGTTGCATGGGGACCTCCACCCCTGGGGTAGTGAATTCCACTGAGGTTATGGAAGAGCATACGGTTCAAATGACTAGCTGGCTGGTTGGGAATGATACTGAGGTGCAAAGGAACAGGAAGAGGTGTAGACTAGGAAGGATGAGAAGGGGGTCCTCAATAAGGTATGGATGTGGTCTGGTTGGGGTTGTAATATGCATGGGATGACCCTTGTATGCCCTGCTAGTATGGCCTAGGCCCATGAGGTCTCCTTTGGTTTATGTAGTAGAGATGCTCAGTGACCCCTTCAGCTCCTTGATATACAACTTTGAGTCCACTTAAAGAGGGGAACTTGTTTGCGGAGTGGTTTTCTTCACAGACTGAGCAAATTTCAATAGAATTCAATGGACATTCATTCCTAGGGTATCTCCTGGTGCATCTAGGACATAATATGGCGAAGGCTCTCTCTGCTTCCTCCTACTTAATATTAATGTGCATAATGTCCATCTGTAGGGCAAGGGTTTGCAACATCTCACTTTTGAAATCCTCCAGCATATTTCCAATTTCACCCTTGATGGATGAATTGGAAGAGAATGGACTGACTAGAGGTTGGCCACCCCTACCCTTTTTCCTGGCTACCCTAGAATGGTTTCTAAAGATGGTCTTGATATGCTCATAGGGTAACTAGTATATATCCCCTCCTACTAACAAGTGTAGGGTATCCAGAAGATCTTCCCTTACTCCTCTAAGCAGGACCAACTTCAGTGACTCAGGGTCAAGTGTGCACCTGGCCCTTTTGTAGCTAAGATGGAATCTTTCTTCATAATCCTCTAGGGATTCATCATTGCCTAAGGTCATCCTAAAATTTTCCTCTTTAGTGTCTTTAGTCCTACATTAGTCATGATACTTGTTGTTGAAGGCTTGTTGCATCTCAGCCCAAGTTGTGATGCTATCTCTAGGTATACCCATGAACCAGTGCAAAGCTGCATCCTTGAGAATGGATGGAAATAGTTTCAACTTCTGCGCATCATTTTTATAGTCATAGGTTCAACATATGATAGAAAACTAAAATAAGAAAGTGTTTGGGTCTTCTGTGGTCAGGCCATGGAAATGAGGAAGGGAAGAAGGGCTTATACTTTTCATCTTAGTATCCCCATTGGTTTCCTTGATGGGGAAGGCACCCTCAACTCTTTCTCTATTTCCTCTATCATTTCCGTTTTTAGCCATAGGTTCAGTAGGAATGGGTTCTCCTTCTTCTTATTCCCATGTAGGTTCTTCAAATATGTCTGGTTGCTCACCTAAGGGTTCCTCCAGTTCACAACCACCGAAGAAGAGGGAAGGTTGGATGTTTGAAGCATTAGGGGTATTTGGCAAAAATTTCCCTAAGTTATCCCTATTCCTACAAGGCATGAAAAAGAAAAAAATTTGTTTTGTTTTGTGTTTTTTTTTTTTTAAACTTGAAAGTAATTGCAAACTAAATGAAAACTACTAACAGAGTGAAAAAAACTAACTACTTAATTGAAAAATTTCTTGCGGAATGGAAAGGAAAGCAAAGAATGCATAATGAAAAAGGAATCAACTAAATTACTTTTTTAGAAATGAAACTAATAACAGAATATTAGAAACAAGAAATAGAAGAAAGAAAGAAGTAATCACATATTACTCAACCACCTCCCTAGAAACGACGCCAAAAAGTGATGAGCACCAGTATTGCAGCAAGAATGCTACAACTCCTAGAGCTACCAGCTTTACTTTATCAACCCGATGTCCATACAAACTTGGAGGTGACAGTACTATATGCACAAGTAAAAGTGATGGTTCTGCCTTTTGCCATTGTTCAGCTAGTGAGAGACCACTAGTGTTTTCAGGCCAGAATTCTTTGGATTCAGAAGAAGCTTTATTTCAGATGAAAGCAAGATAAATCTACTCCAGGAGAAAGATTGTATACTACAATAAGGAAAATGATTGAAATCCTATGCTAAAAACACACAATTCTTTAACTAACTTCTGAGAAATTATGCTTTACAAGAATGCCAAGCTAACATATATGAAATGTTACTGTCTAAAGCATGGAAATTCAAGACATCAAACATCACTACTGTGCATGTAAAGGACTGAAATAATTTTTTTTTGTTCTTTTTATAGAAAATAAAGTGTAAACACTAATCTCTTTTGGTCATGTGGCAGGTGGCTTAGTGATGCAAGTGGATGGTTGGGAGGTTTAGGAGATGTTTGGAAGGTTTGGGAGACCCTTGGGTGACCTGGTGTGGCTTATTAGATGTTTTCCCTCAATTCGGCCTCAAAACAGGCCACTACAAGAAAACCTATAGGATGTACTAGAAACCTATAAGATTCCCTGTATTTCTACAAGATACAATCGAGAGAAAAAACGATGGTTGCTGGAGGTGATGGAAGGCTTAGGGAAGGTGGTGGATGAGTAGAACGGAGTGAGAAAATGCCTAGGATCACTCAGAACTCAAAACCAAGGTTAAGATATGGTTGGATTCGCTCAACATTCTTGGAGGAATTTCTATGTAAAATGATGAGATTTGTGAAGATCTTGGTGAAAGCAAGGAATGATTATGGATGGATGAATTTTGAAGGTGGTTTCCTACTAGGAGATCTCTTTATATTTATGAATCATCTGCTTTGCATCAAACATTTATAATTGCCAAAAAGTGAGGTAAACAAGAAGAATTCTAACAAGCTAGAAAAGCATAATTTAATGGACTAGATGTCTACTTCATGCATGTGGAAAATTGCTGAATAAAATGGAATCATGGATGAGATCTACTGTAAGACTGAAGATGGAAGAGATAATAATTGAATCCTACACTTGCAAAACTGATCATATGTTGGTTCAAGTACAGTAAACTCGAAATCTTATGAGAAAATGAAAATTTGTCTTTTTGGGGCTACATAAGGGTATTTTCCTCAAATCATTATCCCCGAGGGAAGACGTGAGGCCAAGACACCTACTGACAGCCTTATGGTGCTCCCTTTACCCCTTCTCACCTACTACTAAAGTAAAGCACAAATGGAAGCAAACTAATAAACAGCTAATCAAATCTACATTACTTGCAATGAAATACTTCTAAAGACAATCTAACCATGAACCTATGAAACTAAGCCAAGCATACAAATACAAGAAGAGGAGCCTTTGCTGCTTGGGTTGGGCCCTAACCTAAGTGCTTCAGCCCTTTGAGTTAACTCAATGTTGGATCAAGAAAAAACTCATTTTCATTATCAAAACAGAAAATTACATAAATGTCTTCCACAAGTCTAGAGCTCGGAAATAACTAGTGTTTTTACAACAAAAATTTGAATCCTAATGAGGATCTAAGCCTCTCTACTTATACAACTAAAGTCCCCAACAAATTCCTTAAATTGAGGGAGGCTTGGCTCCCAAACTCGAGATGAACTAACTCTTTATCTATCACTTGCTCAGCTGCCTTTTGATCTTCATGACTTGGCTAATTTCACTCTAAGATGGTGTGATTAATGGAGGAATATTCGAATGGGGGAGGATTAAATGAAAAGGATTTACCTCCTACAATCTCTCTCCCTTGTCCCATTTGAGTTTCAAACCTTAGTCTTGCCAAAATTACTTAATTTTCTCTTCCAAGCCTACATTCAATGCATATTAGTCCACCAGGCATAATATCTCACTTCAACCCTCTCATTAAACCAAATATAATCAAAATATGTAATAAATTGTGAGAAGAGTTGATTTGACTAGCTAGGAGGTGAATTAAGGCCCATATAATTACCCAATGATGAGGCTCATCACCAGCTAGATGAGCACATGATGGAAGCACAGTCTTAGTGCTCTAGGTAGTTAAAAGGAGGCGCGGGACTATAAACTACACTGCTCAAGTTGTGGAGTTGCGCAATTGGGCAACTGCACGAAACGAAGGAATGTCAGAGTGTCAGTAGAAATGCGCGGGGAGTTGCGCTATCAAAGAAGGGACCATGCAGGGAAGAAAGAAAGTGATCGTTATGGTCACTGTTCATGACTTGACAGTGGGAAAACAACTAAATGGAGTGGGGGGCGGCATTTAAGTCAAAATTTAAGGGCAAGATCTTTGAAAATCTGCTACCAATCCAGCATTTATGAACGAATTTTGGGGGGAACGGTTGGATTTGAATTCGAAAATGCCTATAAATTACAGGTGGTTTCCCAACAAAAAACACTTGGCATTTTGAGAATTGAGGTGTTGAGCTCTCAAGCGCATATGAACCATGAGTACTTTGAAGCTTTGATAGCGAGTTCATTGTTTGAGAAGTTGCAAAAGGAAATGCAGGAGTTGTTGTCTAGTACCATCTTGACGCTTGCAGAAACCGTAAGTGCTGGAGAAGCAATGGTAGCTGAGAGAACTACCATAGAGATAGCAAGTGTTGAAGTACCTGCAAAGGTACCTAAATCACCAAGGTCACCTAGGCCGAGGCCTACGCTGACAAAAGAGGGTTCGAAAATGAAGAAAGATAAGCAGAAAGTGACACTGTCGATGTGAGCGTCACCCAGAAAACACCCGCAGAAAGAAAAGCCCACCGCGGAAGAGAAGGGAAAGGTAGTTTACTTGGAACCTAAAGAAGACAGTGAAGAAATCAATATGGGTGGGAACGACATTGACATGGGGGCCGAGGACATTGAAGTTGAAGGGTCTGACCCTATCTCTAAACTACCCAAATACATTCCCCCGTGCCAAGGCAACACAAAGGTCCACAAGGACATTGATGAGAGCAAGGTCACACTGCATGTTGGAAACAATACTTGTGGCGGGGGGGTGAATCAGTATTAGCAAATCAATAGCCTTTTTACAATTCCATAATTAGATTCATATACGCTACTATAGTTAAGGCAATCCATGTGTATACGCAATTGTGTTTAATGACACTAGGTATATCCAACAAACTTATGATTCAGTTAGTTGAGCTTTAATGAGTGCATCAGAACATTATTAACCATATAAACAGGTGCAGTAAAATAAAATAGATCATCACACATAAGAAGCATGCATGAAAACCATGATATAAAGTGGAAACTCAATGTGGGTGAAAACCACTTGTTGCAATCCTCTCTATCTTCCTTTTAATAAGAAACTTCTTTTTATAATTTTTCACTGGCACAGACTCATACTAGTACGCAGGAACCCACCTGCAGAAAGCTACAACCTTCTCTCATTCTCCAGCTACTACTGGAAGGGAGCTACAATCCCCTAGCTCTTGTACTAGCCAATATGTTTACTAGAACGTAGGCGCCAACCTATAGTAGGCTACGACCTTCTATTTTCTTCCAGGGACCATGTTTCATAAATTTTCAGACTAGATCCATCAATACAAAACAATCAACACTACAATACAACCATCAACTATATCTGCATCATCAATCTCTGAATCACCCAACAACTGAATCAATGAAACCTTGTTATCAAAACACAGTCACCAGAACACAGAGCAGAACCCAGAACACTGCAACAACCAATAGCAACCTCAAATATCAAATCTCATAATGTATACGCTACTTGGTTGTGTTGAACCAGTGTGTATACACTATTTCACCAAAGGGAACATGCATATAGATATGAAAATAATTACTTATACCTTTGCTGCAATTTCCAACTTTAGATATACCCAGAACATAAGATATAAAGGATAAGTCATGCGTCAGTATTCAAATCTATTCATGATCATAGCATATAATGATAATTCATTTTAGTCTTCATGATCCCGGTTCATCAACCTTCATTCGCCACATAGGTGCCTCCTTAACAAAGCATCACATACCCATAACTTGCATACTAGATCTCACCCTTCATCAGATATTCATCACTTGCACACTTGCACTTTGGCCTAATGATCTTCTTTTCCTTATATAGGTTTTAGGCCTCTCTCAATACCATGGTCCAAAACCACGTAGGACCAATACCTTGGACCCAATACCTGGGGTCAATACCTCAAACCAAATACCATGGAAAAAATACCAAAATACCATGGACCAAATACCACGGACCAAAACTTAGTTTTTTGACATGTACGCACCTTTCCTTCTATGAAAGTGAGTGTGTACATTATACACACCCTTTTATATAGTGAACCTGCATATATACGTGACTTGGTATATAATGAACCTGTGTATACCTTTCTTTCTTCATTTTATGAGTCTGAATTGTGATCTGTCATCTGAGTGAGTTGCCATCAAGGACAACACTTGTGTCATACCTGTATCGTAATGCCAACAATCTCCCCCTTTGGACTTGATGGCAACAACCACACCAAGTCACTCTCCCCCTTTGACATCAAGGGAAAAGGGCGGACCAAGATATTCTCTCCCTTGATAGACATTTTGCTATCCATACTCCCCCTGAGTACATGCTGAAATCTCTAATTGAGCTCCCCCTTTGTACATGCTAAGATGTACCAATCCGTCCATGCTCCCCCTGAGCACATGCCGAGTCTGCAAAAATATTTTTCAAGAGAATAACATGACTCTACAACTCAACTAAGTGAGTATGACCTTCCTATCACCAATGACTCAGACATACATCAATCTCCCAACCAAGTGGGGATGCACCATTTTAACTCATCCACCCAACAAAGTGGGGATAAACCAAATGTTTATACATGAATGAAATAGACATTATTACGCAATCCTTCCCATGCAAAGTGGGGTTACAAATTGGGTCTTTTCACGACCTTTACATCAAATGATATACATGAATTTTATAACAATGACCAGTAATCTAAACAAGACCATGATAGTCATCAACAACTATCGTCCACCATATATGATATGTACCATAAGCATCTGTCACTAGCATCCAGACCTGTAACCTACAATCCATTCTCTTAGCCAACCAACAATCAGTAGCAAGATGTATCAATAAGCATTATCACCAAAGACTTCTAACCATAATCCACCAACAATGCATTATTCGAAGCATATTCTCCCCCTGAACCTATGTCAACCAACATATACTATGACTGAACCATATCATACCTCTTTTCCTTAGTCTATGCTGTTGCTTTTTCTTCAGAGCTCCACATACACGACTCTACAGCCTGTAACTCGTGTATATACGCAACTTCTCTTCATAATATTTGCGTATGAAAATTGGAATACTAAAGGTCTACACTTTCAGTTTCCCCTGTGTCTATTATGTCTGCTAACTGAGTTATGCCACATCTTTCTGACTCTAATTCTATCTTCTTCAATACCCAGAATTGCGATGATGTATGATCCTTTTGATTTGGTGTTCAAATTTTGCTCCTGAATTCCTTTACTTTATGTCCAAACTTGTTACATGCATAACATCTTACATGTTTCATATTCCTTCTATTGCAATCAATAGCTTTGTGACCAAACATATTGCAAGCAAAACAATATCCCTTAAAATAACTAGAATGTGATGATCTTTCTGTGTGATGGTCTTGAACCATTCTTCTTATACATCTGGCTACAACATGTCCAAGATTATGACATTCATAACATTCAACATTACTCATCGGAGGAAATAACCATTTATCACTTCCATAGTTAGGAGCAAAATATTTTCTTTGAAGAATTTCTTTCCTTGGTTGCTGCTGGGGTTGACCACTTATCTCCTTGCTGATCATTTCAGATTTTGCATTAGAATTCCTTCCCTCACCTTGTGAGCTAGATTCACTTCAACAGTTTCATAAAAACCAAGACTACTTTTGATAGCAAGGGATCTTTGAATACTAAGAATATCATCCAAAATCTTAGTATTGTCTTGAAATCGTAACAATTTATCCTTTTCTTCTAATTTACCTTTTAAGATATTTACCTCAACCTGATGTTGTTCTTCATTTTCCAGATATTGCTTCTTTATGCTTTCTTCAGCTTTTCTTCCTTCTTCCACTTGTTGCCTTAATTTGAGCACTTCATGTTCTTGTTCTTCAAGAGCTCCTTCATTCTGCTTCTTTGATTTTTCAAGATATTCTTTTAGAGAGAGGATCTTAGATTCAAGTCTTTGGATTGTTATGCTTTGATCTTTTACTACATCCTGTAGTTGTTCCCTTACTCTGGTTACTGTCTCCAGCTGATCTTTTAATTTGGTAACTTCTTCTGTTTCTACGTCTTTATTTTTCATATGCCATGAGAAGTCTAATTTCTTGATTGTCTTCATCACTATTGGACAAACCATCACTATCATCATGAGTATAATAACTTCTATTACCTTCTTCAAACATCTTTCCTTTGTTATGAGGGCATCTAGCAGCATAATGACCAACCCTACTACAAGAAAAACAGTTGAAAGGTAGCTTACCTTTGAACCTTCCAGATCCTCGTTGAAGATTCTTAACAAAATTTACCTCATATTCTTCTTCTGAAATGTATCCTGATTCACTGAGTTTTTCTTTCCTCTTGGCTGATACTTTAAATGCAACTTCTCTCATTTCTGATAGTCCTCCTTTTCTCATTTCAAAAGCAGTTAAGATTCCGTGAAGTTGCGTCAATATTCTGTAGATCCTCCTTTTCTTCTATGACAGACACTTTGGATTCAAATTTAGCAGACAAGGATCTCAAAACTTTCTCAACTAAGACAACTTCCTTAATTTATTCATCCAGATTCTTCATACAATTGACAATGTCATCTATACGTAGAAAGTAATTAGCTATGCTTTCATTACTATGCATCTTAAGAGTTTCATACTGAATTCTGAGAGTTTGAAGTTTAGCATGTTTTACCTAAGGATCTCCTTCATAGCTTAGAATGATTTTGTCCCATATTTCTTTGGCTGATTTGAGGTGCATGACCTTGACAAACTTTGATTTTGACAAACTTCCCAATAAAATAGTAACAACTTTGGCATTGATTTCATATTGCTTTCTACCTGCCGTATCTATAGGAATTGCTGATGGATATGCATATCCTCCTTCCACGATTCCCTAAATATCCATTCCAAGTGATTGTAGATAGGTTGTGGTTCTTATCTTCCAGTACATAAAATTTCTCCCATCAAAGATTGGTGGTCTGATGGCTCCCTCTCTTTCTTGATTACTCATCCTAATTGATCTTCCTTCAAGCAATCAAGCTTCTTCTGAAGGACCTGCTCCAATTCCAATTGTTGGAAATAATACTAAGAGGGGGAGGTGAATCAGTATTAGCAAATCAATAACCTTTTTACAATTCCATACTTATATTCATATACGCTACTTCAGTTAAGGCAACCCGTGTGTATACGCAACTGTGTTTAATGACACTAGCATATATCCAACAAACTTATGATTTAGTTAGTTGATCTTTAATGAGTGCATCAGAACATTATTAACCATATAAATAGGTGCAGTAAAACATAATAGATCATCACACATAAAAAGCACACATGAACACCATGATATAAGGTGGAAACCCAATGTGGGTGAAAACCACCTGCTGTAATCGTCTCTATCTTCCTTTTAATAAGAAACTTCTTTTTACAATTTTGCACTGGAATAGACTCATACTAGTACACAAGCACCCACCTGCAGAAGGCTACAACTTCTGTCATTCTCTAGCTACTACTGGAAGGGAGCTATAACCCCCTAGCTCTTGTACTAGCCAATATGTTTACTAGTATGTAGGCGCTGGCCTACAACATGCTACAACCTTCTCTTTTCTTCCAGGGACCACGTTTCATAAATTTTCAAACTTGATCCATCAATACAAAACAATCACCACTACAATACAACCATCAACTATATCTACATCATCAATCTCTGAATCACCCAACAACTGAATCAATGAAACGTTGTTATCAAAACACAGTCACCAGAACACAGAGTAGAACCCAGAACTCTGCAACAACCAACAACAACCTCAAATATCAAATCTCATAATGTATACGCTACTTGGTTGTGTTGAACCATCATGTATATGTTGTTTCACCAAAGGGAACCTGCATACAAATATGAAAATAATTACTTATACCTTCGCTGCAATTTCCAACTTCAAATATACCCAGAACATAAGATATAAAGGATAAGACATGCGTCAATATTCAAATCTATTCATGATCATAGCATATAATGATAATTCATTTTAGTCTTCATGATCCCGGTTCATCAACCTTCATTCACCACATAGGTGCCTCCTTAACAAAGCATCACATACCCATAACCTGCATACTAGATCTCACCCTTCATCAGATATTCATCGTTTGCACACTTGCACTTTGGCCTAATGATCTTCTTCTCCTTATATAATTTTAGGCCTCTCTCAACACCATGGTCCAAAACCATGTAGGACCAATACCTTGGACCCAATACCTGGAGTCAATACCTCAAACCAAATACCAAAATACCATGGACCAAATACCACGGACCAAAACTTAGTTTTCCAACATGTACACGCCTTTCCTTCTCTGAAAGTGCGTGTGTACATTATACGCGCCCTTTTATATAGTGAACCTGCATATATACGCAACTTGGTATATAATGAACCTGCGTATACCTTTCTTTCTTCATTCTATGAGTTTGAACTGTGATCTGTCATCTGAGTGAGTTGACATCAAGGACAACATTTGTGTCATACCTGTATCATAGTGCCAACACTACATACACCATTGCTGCCGGACAAGATCGCATTTCACGGACCGCGCCTAGCGCATGTCCCCCTTTTAAAACTAGATGATTGGGATTTCACCGATATAGAGCGCTTTCCCCACTTAGTGACTGATTATTTCATGCACCGTGTCTTCTATAAGGACACTGGTGTGACCGCGCTGGAGCCAAGCAAATGGATAAAAGGGGTGGGCAAGGCAGGACTACTAAACATGCTATGAGTGCCAAATTACAACCACACACCCATAACCATGATAGTGATCAAACAACTGCTATGCTTGGTGCACGATGGGTTCTTGTGGTTGGAAGAACCAATACCAATCATTGACATGCTGATCCATAGGATCACTCGGCTACCACATTTAGGACTAAATCCAGCCATGTCATTTGGCAGAAAGACATGTGAGCATGACCTCGCCGAGAAAATGAAGGACAAATTTAAGCTTGTCAAGAAGCCATGTGGCTACTCCATTTCTAGTATAACTAACCCCGCGGTCAAAGTAGCCACCTAGATCTTGGCAAGCAAAATTAAGAGAAAGTGTCCTATAGATGAAGTGCCGGCACCAATCGTATCATTAGCAGCCTAATGCGTGGATGTCATACAATTCAACTGGGTGCACTACCTCTGTAGTGAGTTCCTGACGAACTATAGAGAGGCACAAGACCACAAAAAAACCTTTCACTATGCATGGTTTCTTCTATCCATAGTATTGGTCACATGGGAGTTACTGAAGGATAGTTAGTTTCCTCTGGTCACGCATGTTTACAGGAAGTAGAGAAGTTCGCTTCGCTCTGGACCACCAAGGAACCCTAAAGGGTCAAGGATAGAAATATATTTTGGATCTTGATGGAGTTGAGTATTAACATGGACATCAACCATAAACCACGCTTGTCACTGACTGTCTTCGACCAGTTGACAGAATATGTGGATTTCAAGGAAGACTTCCACTATGTCTCCATGTGAATGTGGAAGGACCCTGAGAAAAAATGGTATGACCTTCCATACCTCACCACAGACGATGCAATCATGGCGGTCCTCGATTGTTGGCCAGTAGAGTGGTGCATGGCCTTAGACTTGATAGCTGGGTCTAGCAAGTCTACAGTGAAGCGTAAGAAGGAAGAGGCTAGACTAAAGATAGAACAATTGGCTGAGAAGAGGAAGAAAGAGGCTGAGGATAAAGCCAAAGCAGAACGTGCTACCAAAAATCAGACAGAAGGGAAGGAAGAAGAGGAGAAGCATGACCTTGATAAGAGTAAAAAATATCCTTCCTCGGAGACAAAAGAGGAAGAGTAGCGATCCGACGAGGGAGGAGCAAGCCCAGAGACTACTTCATTTTTGGTCAAGCGCAACAGGGAGAAGGAGAAAATAGGGCAGCAGAAGAAGTCCAAGGCCAATAAAATTTTCCTCGACCCAATCACCTTGACAGAGGGTGATTTGAATGACATTGGAAATGCGGTAAGGGATGTGACTGCAGAATTGTTGCAGAGCAGAAGCAACAACATGCCTTGTTTTCCATTCAAATGGGTCTATGCGAGCTGTAGATCCAGGCATCACTGGTACAAACCAGTGTGGGCCGAGGCAGCATGGCATCATCTAGTTTAGCACCTGGAACTTTGGAGGCAGCAGAAATGGTGCACATGCTAGATCCCTGGGCCATAGTGCTACCGAATGGAGTGCTAACTACAGAAGCAGAATCTGACAGGGCCACTGTCAGTGCCCTTAAGAGGGTTGGGCTAAATTTGGTCGTGCTTCCAAGTGAAGCCCTTCACACCTTGCAAGATGGTGTGATTGTAGAACTTCAGGCTCACGAATAGCACGCTCTAAACATTATGAGTGAGAAGTAGGTGAACAACGCTCAGTTGGCTGCCCAGAAAAATTTTGCCATTGATCTTCTTAAGGCCACCATAGAAATGAATGAGCACATGACCAAGGTGGTGGTTGAGGCATGCAGGACTATGCTAGAGTTGGATAGTCCTGAACATGTGCTAGTGGATGTGAGAATCTAAAAGCTTGCTATCGGAGTGTGTGAAGCAAGAACAAAGATCGCTAAGGTTAAGTTTGAACTGGACCTTAAAAATATAGAGCTCGAGTTGAGGGCCCAGTCTTTGACTACACCAGAGGTTAAAGAGCAGTGCGCGACCATTGTCAAAGATGCAGTAGAAGCTATAGATGCCGCCGTGAAGGAGTACACTGCGTTCTTCAAGTAGTCGCTCAAAGTAGTGTCCAACCTACAAGAGGATCCCACTGTGCAAAGGCTAGAGATAGAGACGCGAGAGCTGCAACATAGATATGATGAGGTTAAAGAGATGGCGCACAACATTGCCATTACAAAAAGGTTAGTGAAGTTGCAGGAATAAAAGGCACTGAAAGAATAGGTGGATGCAACTCAAAGCAAGGAGACAATAATCAAGGCCAGATTGGGGCCTTGGCTAGAGGAGGCCTATGTACTCACTACCGCCATTGAAGGAAATTGGCCAGTGTGCAGGCGACACAATAGAAATATAGGCAGATAGCCTAGAGCTAGTGATAGAGCAGCTGGTCGAACAGGTGAAGCAGGTGTCAACACAGTGCACCTCTGAAGTCACAATGGTACAGGTGGAGATGGTAGGTCTTCGCGAAATGATCTCCGCGCTAGTAGAGTGACTCAGGGTAAGTCACCATATTTGTGTTGGGGGCCTGTTGGGAAAGGGTCCCCTGGGGTCAATTTTGGGGTTAAAAGCTCAAGTTTTGAGGCTAAAGGCCCAAGTTTTGTGTAAAGAATGTAAAGTCTCCGCATTTTGTGGCCGCGGAGTGCAAAGATGTAAGCAGTCAAAAATGATTTCCGCCCTTAGTTTAGATAGTTTGTGTCGGTTTGATGAGATTCGAAGACCATGGGATTGTATAAAAAGGGAGTCTTAGAAGAGTCTAAGGTAGTTCATAAGTTTTTGGTACAGTTCTAAGTTTATGGGTCTGTGAGGGATAAGAGCGAAGAGTCTTAGTGTAGGAAGCGGCTCTGCAACTGAGTGCGTAGAGGCCTAGGGTAGAAGTCCGCAGCTGAGTGCGCGGACCCCTGCCACTGTGTGTACAGGGTAGTTAGAGTCTGTACTGGAAATATGGATTATCAATAAAGAGAAGTATTCTAGAATTATCTGTGTATGCATTATGTTACTTTTGTTATGAATGTTGCGATTATGTTATGTTGAATACCGGGGTTGTGAGTTAATTATTGATGCATGAATCTTTGTATTTTACTTTGTCATATGAATGTAAGTATGAATATCTGTTTATGTGAAGATAACTGCAATGCATGTTAAAGTTAACCAATACTTAAGCAAATCTGAGTAAATACATAAGTAAGAGTAATTATAGAGGCACGTAAGTGCCTGATCTATCTATTTGGGGTCTGCGAAGGACAATCGAAGACTTTTGTGGAGGCTTCAAGGACAAATAAGAGGAACACTTTGATAAGCATTAAAGGGCTTATTGGTTTGCATGAAGGAAGGATTAGGGCATATAATCGACATCACAACCATCTCAGGGTGTGAAAACTTGGTTCCTGCATCCCCCATACTACTTCGGGTGAGACCTTAGTCTGCGCTCCATGGATTGATGCCAAAAGGGCGAGTAGTGTAGGGATTTTCTTGCCTACTTAACACTAAACCTGGGTCAGGGCCCATCAAGCCAACAATGCTAATTCTTTTAAGGTAGAAGTTAACTTTGATATTCTCATATGTGAAGGCCTAATAGATGCATATGCCATAGATAAATGGTTAAATATGTTGGAAGGATATTTTTCATTTCATGACTTTTCCAATTGGGTAAAGATTAATTTTTCACTTTTCAAAGCCGCCCCACATGTCAAGGAATGGTGGGAAACCTAATGTGAACAAAAGGACGAGAGTGAACCCTCGCTGTTTTAAGTGCACCCACTTGGAATTCTTTCTAAGATGACATCAAGGAACAATATTACCCTATTGGGAGATATGAAGATAAATACATAAAGTGGACCACACTACGGCAGGGAAGGGACCAAGATATGCCAAATTTCACAGATACTTTCCATACCCTTCGCACGAACTTGGGTATCAAGGATAATGAGTAAGATTTGATGCTCAAGTATCGCGACTGTCTACAAAAGTACATCCAAGACGACATGGAGTTCTTGGACATCTCCTCGCTCGGCATGGCATATCAGTACGCTATAAAGATTGAGCAGAAGTTTAAATAGAAGAAGCAGGACTTTGGATCTGCAAATCCAAAGCAAGCAAAAGGCGCCCCCAAATGACAGAACAAAGGACCAAGCCGAGGTGGGTCTACCCAAGACAACCCGCCAAATCCGCAAGAAAAGAGCAACACCACGAAGATGAAGGACACAGGAAAATGGTGTGAGTTCCATAAGATCTTCACTCACAATACGAGTGTCGGGCCAAGCAGTCACTGGTGGCCGAGTTGAAGGCTTCCAAATCAGACACAAGTTCTAACTCTAAATTAGAACCCGATAAGGGAACTAACAAAGGGAAGCAGATCATTGATCTAGAGCCC
This sequence comes from Pinus taeda, assembly GCA_000404065.3. Taxonomy (NCBI): domain Eukaryota; kingdom Viridiplantae; phylum Streptophyta; class Pinopsida; order Pinales; family Pinaceae; genus Pinus; species Pinus taeda. The sequence goes on along the minus strand of APFE031401887.1, from coordinate 43,778 downwards.
AATGCCACCATGACCACCACAAAGATCTAGAAAATTTAGCCTGAAGATCCATAGGAGGGGAATGCTTCTTCCACTCACAAATGTGGGTGAAGGGTTCTCCGTTGTAGTTCATTGTCGATAACAAGAGCCAAAAGAACCTCATTTTAGCAAAGGTTGTGAAGCGGTTGGGCCTAAATACTACAACACATCCACAACACATCCACAACCGTACACCATCGGGTGGCTTCATCAAGGATGAGATCTTTGCATCAGCAAGTAGTGCTACCTTCCCTACAACATCAATCTCTTCACAGATGAGGTATTGTGTGACGTTTCTCCTCTTGAAGTTTATGATGTATTGTTAGGACAACCATACTTGTGGAAGCGACATGTTGTATATGAGTCTAGACCTCGTTTTGTGATTATTACTTTGGATAATAAGTTATACAGGATACCAGAGGTAGCCTCGCCTACCACCATCTCTTTGATCACTGCAAAGCAATGCAGTAATATCATTTCCCATACTAGAAAATTTGTTTTTATTATGATTCTCCCCCAAGGCAAGAAGAAGGTTGTGGCCACAACTTCCAGGCAAGGCTCCTATGCATAGCAATAATAGATGGGAAAGTTCATGGAGGAGTACAGGGATATTTTTGCCTCACCCACAGGGGTGCCTCTACACTGTCAGGTCAAGGACTCTCTCGATCTGACCCCGAGTTCACTCCTGCCCAATGGACTAATCTATCGATGCTCTGTTATGGAGAATGATGAGATGAAGAGGCAGATTTAGGAACTACTACAGAAAGGGCACATTAGACCAAGCTCATCACCTTGTGCCAGATTGATTATTTTGGTACAAAAGAAGGATGGGGTTTGGAGGATTTGTATTAACTATCGAGTGCTAAACAAGATCACTGTCTGGAATAGGTACCCAATCCCATAAATTGATGACCTTCTAGACCAGCTCAAGGGGGAAAAACATTTCAACAATATTGACTTGAAGTTAGGTTATCACCAGGTGCCTATCGAACCCTCCAATGTGTGGAAGACTACCTTCAAATCCAAGGAGGGCCTTTTCGAATGGTTGGTCATGTTGTTCGGATTGATGAACACCCCTACAACCTTCATGAGACTAATGGATAACATCTTGTGGCCCTTCACCAATGAATTCATGGTGGTGTATTTAGATGACATCTTGATCTTCAGGTAGAGTTGGGAAGATCACCTCCACCATATTCAACAGGTCCTTCAAATCCTTCAACAACACAAGTTGTGTGCTAACTTGGAGAAATGCACCTTCGGTCTAACCCAGGTTCAATATCTGGGGTACATCATTGTTGAGCAGGGTGTACATGTGGACCCATCCAAGATATAAGTCATTTGGAATTGGCCAGCCTCAACCACTCTAATAGAGCTCCATAGCTTTTTGGGTCCTGCCAATTTCTAACGTAGGTTCATATTGGGGTTCTCTCGTATCACTTGGCCTTTAAGTCAAGTCACCAAGGTCAGAGCGAAAGAACAGTTATTTTGGTTGGAAACCCAACAACGAGCATTCTTTGAGTTGAAGAATCACCTATGTTCTGGACCAGTGCTTACATTACCAGACTCGCAACAACCATTTGAGATTGAGACAGATGCCTATGACTATGCTATTGGTGCAGTTCTTACTCAACATGGGCATCCAGTGGCTTACCACAGTGAGACACTTTAAGAAACAGTCTGAAATTACCCCTCTTATGACAAAGAATTTTATTCCATTGTGAAGGCCTACCATTAATGGAAGCATTACATTATGGGGAAGGAAATGTTCATCCACATAGACCACCGACCTCTACAGTTCATACAGACACAAGGGAAGTTGCAGAACGATTTCCATCGGAAATGGTCTTCCTATTTGCAACAGTTCCATTTGAACATTAAGTATATGAAGGGAAGCACCAATAATGTTGCTGATTGCCTGAAGCGACTACCGGTCATGGAGATAATATCTGTGTTCGACTCATGTGGGCACGAGACATTGTGTTGGTTGCATCTTTACAAGAGCGATCCAGAATTCGGCACCATATACCAGGCACTCCTAAAAGGGAAGCAAGTTTCAAATTTTCACCTTCAGGATGCACTGTTATGCCACTTGGGACATATCTGTGTTCCTTTAAGTGAGTGTGCCAAGATTATTTGGGAATCGTACTAGAGTCAGCCTTGGGAATCTCTCTCCATGGATTATATGTTAGGCCTTCCTTCTACTAAGCATGACAATGATTTTGTTTTCGTGGTCATCGGAAGATTCTCTAAGATGGCCATCATGGCAACTTGTAAGAAGAGTATCACAACAGAAGCCACTACTAGGCTCCTCTTTGAGAAAGTGTGGGTACACTTTGGGATCCCACAATCCATTATCTTAGATTGAGATAGTAGATTACTGAGTGCATTTTTGTCAAGTCTCTCATTGATGCTGGATACAAAACTTATTAAGTCCACAACTTTCCATCCCCAAACTTATGGCCAAACAAAGGTTGTCAACAAAATGATTGTACACATTCTACGCATGTACAACTCAAAGCATCCATGCACATGGGATGAAAGTCTCCGTTATGTCCAACACAAATACAAAAATGCTCTCCATAGTTCAACATGCCACAACCCCTTTTAGGTAGGGCCAAGATTTCAGCAATTATGCCCCATTGATGTGGCCATACCATTTGTAGCCACTCAGGTAGATTTGGCTCACATGAAGTCCGAAGCTAAAAGGGCTAACAGCTTCATTGAGCACATTCAACACATTTGCCAATAGGTCTATGATATATTGGATAGAACTAATGCTAAGTACAAGCAATGTCTTGATCAACATCGAGTGCCACACAAGTTCCAGGTGGGTGACAAAGTTTGGCTACATTTGAATAAGTAGTGTCTTACTGGACCCCACCACAAGCTTCACCTTCTCCGATATGGGCCATACACCATCACCAAGGCCGTCGGTGATAATTCCTTCAAGCTTAGCATCCCACTGTTCCTTGGCCTACACACAGTGTTCAATGTAGATCGCCTTCCGCCAAAACTTCCACCATTGTGTGACACATCTAAAACTGTAGAATAACTCACACCAATAGAGATCAACCCGAACTACATGGAACATGCCACAACTAATCAAATCATGGATACACAAATCGATAACAATCAACAACAGAGGATACATCTATATCGAGTTGTCAAAGCAGGCTAACTCCTTCACCAAGGCAAATGGCTCACTAGGGACCAAGCTTAGCAGAAGTTTCTTTATCTCATGGAGGAACTCAACATAATGGGGACCATTACTTCCTAAGGGGAGAGGACTAATCTAGGTGGATATTGGTGGCTACCCTCCTATTCCACTTGGATCCTCATCATTGTTTCTTTCAGTTTTCATTTTTTTAATTGTAGTACAATTTACTATTTTTGGCAGTTTTTTGGGTCTTGAACATCTGGAGCCGTTTTGAGGTAATGGAAGTTGTAGTCCTCAGAGAGCTATTTCCAACGAGGAATCATATGCATCAAACGGAGATAATAAACTCTGTTACGACCCCTGGAAGTTGGTTGCCCAACTAACCCCAATGGGGCCCATAAACTCTTGGTGTTACATCTCCTCGAGTCAGGGTTTTGGGTTTTTAGGGTTTTCTCTTATTGTTCAATAATAAAAAGTCCCTTAAGACTCATTGTAACTCAGTTCAGAGGCATGTAGCCACCACATCACTTCTCAGAGATAAACTACCATCACCCGAGCTATCTTATTTCCATTCTATTTGTAAGCATAGTTCAGTATTTTTTTATTAATGAAATGAAGTGTTTTTATGCTGCATCTCTGTGTTTATGATTATATCTATAAGTTATAGTGTTCATGTTTAAGTTCAGATCAGTTTTTCGTGGATGATACATTTTTCATTTGATCCTATTTTACATTTGACGAGATTTCTTTGTCAGACTCTAAACTTTCTGAAGCATGTGTTTGTTTAGTACCACTTTCTTCTTTTCAAGATGTAATCGTCTCAATCTATTGTTGTGGTTTGGAAAGCATTAGAACTAATGCAAATTTGTGCTCGACTTCGCCCTTCTACGTGGTGTCCTAGAATTTATGTGCATTGATATGTGTGGTATTGTTTGTAGTTTCTGCTTTTTCTGTTTTTGTTGCCTATGTTTCTGAAAATTGCCATCCTTTTGGCTTTTGTGGTTGCCCCTTTTTTCTTTCTTTTTTAACTTGAGGACAAGAACTTTGGAGATGACCATATGAGAACATGTACGACATTTGAAGGTCGTATTCTCATAGTCAAGGGGTTGAGACCACTGACCACTGCTGACTGTTGTGATATAGTAGGATGTGATCATGTAAACCTTTACTAAAGTCTACCTCTACACAGATTCTGGCAAAGGTGAAAATTCCCTTTGAGACTCAATCTGCATCTACCTTTAAAAATGTGCCTAGAGAATTCCCAATTCCTGCTAATACTTTGTGGTGCCAAAAATGCAAAGGTAGATTATGTAACCTTACCCACACTGGAATTTTGGAAACCGCCATGGTATTTGCATAAAAACCTGGAAACCATGGTACCATGAATAGACCCACATTGCCCCAAAACCATGGTCCCATTTTAATACATATTCCTTACCTTTTGTTGCATCAAACTTGATAATGAAAAAACCCCTAGAACATAAATGGATATCACAACTTTCTGTCCATGTGGAAAAAATCCATTGATGTAGTGCCTCCGATTTGGGCAAAAAGCATTCAATCTACATATAACTGCTCTAAAATGGAAGTCATCATAAGTCTCATTTACCTATGGAAAGTTGATTGTCAAAGCTGGCACCTAGGACATCTGCTCGAGAATGTAGGGACCAAGAATAGTGGGAGGTTGTTATGGTTGTTTTTGTGGCTCCATCTTCCCTTTGACTTCATCTTTGAATGAAGTTGGGCCTTTTGAGCTAGTCCCAAGACATCCTCCTAGAAGCCTCGTGTTAAGAAATATCATTGAGTCAGTTCCAATGCCTTAATGGCAAGGTTGTCAAGCCGTTTGGAACCAGAGATGGAGACGCGTTGTGCAGACTCCCATGCCTTAACCTGACTCGACTGTTATTTAATGAAAATCCGTGAGGAGAGGACTTTTTTTGAATATGATGAACCCTAACTGCCATTTTGAAATGCTTTTTGTATTGTGCTGATAATAAAAACGAAAGTGTCATGGTCCCATTGAATGAATGTATGGCGATATATTAAGCGTAAAGAGTGCTTAAAATATTACTGTCGTCAATGCGTGACATCGAATCATCATTATCAGCATGAGATAAATTAAAAAATAAATTTTGTTTATGTAATTAGTAAGTATTTTGTTATTCCAATCATAACTAAGTATAATTGCCTTCCCAAACATATCTAGCATAAAAAAAATTAATATCAAAATATAATATAAAACTTCTCAGTAAGAAAATATTGTCTAATATGTACCCGATCTCAATTCAATATAGAGTACCATTTTTAACTAGATTAATATCTCAAAAATAATCATTTTGAAAATAAATAAAAGATGTTTCTAGTTATAAATATATTTAATGTATTTTTGGCAAAAAAATCAAAAGAAAATTATATTTATAGATGTAAAATAATGTTTAAAAATAATAAGAGAAATTATTTTAACATAATTTGATTAATAAAAAATATTATGATGAAGTGAATTTTATTCTTAATAAAATTAATATGTTTTATTAAAATTTATTTTAAATTAAATTTATTAATTAAAAGTTTAGCTAATCAAAAAAATTAATTTTTTTATAAGATTAAAGTTAAAATAGGAGAAGTATTTTTGAATCTCAACCTACTAATTATTACTCAAATAAATACCATTACTCATAAGTTAACTTATGGGTTATAGTTAAAATGTGAACATTAATTACTTTATTTAAAATAAAATCAAATGTATCAAACCAACTATACCATTACTTTTAAGTTAACTTATAGGTTATGGTTAAAATGTGAGCATTAATTACTTTATTTAAAAGAAAATCAAATATATCAAACCAACTATTTGACTTACCTTCATGCTGTATGTAATGATTTAGAAAATTTATAGGAATAATTTTATCTATATATTTTTTTTATGAGAAATATGTTGTTTTTTTTTGTTTTTTAATCAACTAACAATAAAATTATTGTATATTAGTTGTTTTCTATAGACAATTCCATATGTATAGCAATTGTGAAATAACATGGATACAACTTATTCATTCACCATCAAATTTCCACAATAGCATTCCACTTTGTGTTATGTATATCCATAAAATATCTCATTAGATGTAGAAATAATGCAACTTTTAATATTTATCAATGCTTCATTTTGTTCGTATAATGTCATTTCATAGTGATTAATTCTATTTCATATGGTATAAATATTTAATGATTAAGAAAGTTATTTGTCATATAATTATAGACACAAGATGAAATACTAATATCAAATTTCATTAAAATATGTGAAAGTGTGTTACTCTATGCAAAGATGATAATACAAAGAAGTAGTAACAAAACAATTTGTTTTCTATTAGCGAGACACAAATGCAATTCATATCTGTGTTTACTAAAAGACCTATCAATATGTTACAAATATTAGAAGCTATTTTCCCCTTGTAACCCAAGAATCTTTACTTATTAGTTTAATTATTCGCTTTTATGAGAAGGTATCCTTAAAAGAGGAAAATATTTAATTATACAATTATATTCCATGTCCATGTTAATATATGAATATCCTCAATAAGTGACAATGAATTTTAATATTTTAAAACATTTATTAGGACATGGTGTTGACATATTCACTAGGTTTAATCAACTTTTTATATGTTGAACATCCAATTTTTATATGTTGAACATCCATATGATGTCTTGAAGTTTGTATATTATCTCGATTTTATTTAAGTTTTACAGTTTAGTTGTGGGAATAGGATTTGATAATAGTTCATCACTAGCAAACAAATATATCATAGCTAGTCTAAAAAAGGCAATTCAAATTCCTATAGGTTCAGTGAACAATTTTTTTGCACTAGCTATTCTTCTACAATATGCATATATAATAACAACATCATTCTCCATGAAGATGACACACAATTCCAACACTAATATGTGCAAGTAATATTGTTTTACTTGTTATATGACTTTTAAGCTTTTACATACATCAAGGATGTTGAAATATTAGTGATGTGTATTCCATACTCACACTTTCCAATAAATTTGGACTTAATCTTAGATTTCAAAATTTTAGTATGTACATACTTCCCTTAGTCTAGTGACTCTAAAATAATGTGAATATAGGGTGCTTGAAAAATTAATGGAATCCAATTTAATAACAACAACCCACTACATCCTTTGATACCATTCAATGGGATTCTTTACCCATCCCATAGTAAACATATTAGAAATCATTACATTCCTTGCATAAATAATATCCTCAAAATCCAAATAATAATGGTCAAAGAGAACTCTAACTTGAAACATTCTAGTTCATTACAAATATTATAGTCATCTTTTTTCTATCCATAAATTTGCATTTCTTGGATTAGTGAGCCCACATTATCATTGATTGGGGATGGAGAAGAATTTTTTTTTTTTCTAGAGAATGAATGCTCATCATTATTGTTAGAATTGAGTTTTCATAATAATAAATATAGTTGTTTGGTCAATTCAATGTCTTTGAATTGGCAACCATAAATTGTCAACCAGGGTGCGTAGACTGATGAAGTACAGGTGCATAATATGTGCTTAGAAGTTATTCATTAGGTCGTTATGTATTTGTTAAGATCTAAACTCAAGATGGGGGCGGTGTTTGTCAATTGTATTAGTGTTGTAATTCTTAGGGGTGTTGATTAAGTTTCCTAGGAATTAATCTCTATCCAATTAGTTTGTAGATGATGTGAGAGTGATTTTTCTTATGTTAGATTGTTTGAGATTTTTTACCTTAAATCTCTATGTTGCAGCTCTTAATTCTCTAAGCGCAAAAAGAAACCTATTTTATCAACTATGAAGGAATACCGTTGAACTCAATTGTTTTAGGGGAGGCCCTCTCGCTTGTTCAATTTCTGCTCAAACAAAGTAACCCAAGCAACATCTATATTGTGACTTGAACACACTTAAATTATGCTGGATAATAAGCAAAGGAAAGAATTGTGTAGTACCAAGTATAAGGCAAATTAAAGTTCTTATGCAGATAAGAATTTGCTAGCGAGATCATTATGCAACATCGTCACACAAAATAGAGCAATTGAAGAATTAAAGGAAATCAAATTATATTTGATTAAAACCTGACACTGTTTGTAGGGGCCCTCTACATAGTAGTTCATAGCTTCAAATCAACACAATGCTTGCACAAAAAAACCAATTTCATTCACACGAAATTCACAAACTGTTCATAAACATATCATTCGGCGCGCCCAAATAACAATGCGGCCATTAGCTTTATAGCAGGTCTCTTGGCATAACTGTATGAAGATTTTAAGCCTAATATCTCTTAATCCTATCTAAAAATATATCATTAAACCGTCGTTTTTCTATTCCGAAAGCAAAATGATAAGGTTTCAGCTAATCTTGGGTTCTGTTTTGTGTTAATCTGGTGGTTGACTTGGAGTTTGACCACGATCTCCTATGCTTCTTTTAGCAAACAGTTTCGAGTGGATAGGAAGGTATCCATGAGGGAGTCATCTTCTATCCATCCACACCTTTCGCTGCTAACCTGGAGCTCTAGAACCTCGCGAAAAATGAAGATAGATACAGAATCCTAGACTAGCTACAGAAATAGACCGATTCGGTAGCCAATTGTAACTTTAATTAAAACAATAGGGTATACAGTTGAATATGAACAAGAAAACATACTAATTAATACCTAGTAGATATGGCTTTATTTAAGTGGTAAATATATATGAAAAAGAGAGGATCTTTAGGCAAAAAGGATGTCTTGGTAGGACAATCTTTAGACTCTACATTTCCCTAGACTTGAGATGATGTATGTCCTCATACACTTCTTCCTTGTCTTTTGCTTGTGCCTCTTGTTTGTCATCTCCCTGTTTCACTGTTTTCTTCTGTTTGGAAAATATTGGCATTGACTTCCTCATTATAATTTTGTACTTTAAACTGATTATCTCTCTGCATAATTTTGTTCTCTTTCTTCAGCTTCTTGTTTTTATTATACCACAAGATTAGATGTAGGATCAGATTGTCACTCTTGGCAATCTGTATCTCACTCTGTCTTCAGGGCTTGATTTCATTTATAAGATATCAATTCAGTGTTTCTGGTTCAAAGATTTCCTGCTTCAAGATGTTTGAGGCCAATTGTTCATTCATCTGGTTGATTCCTTCTCCAAGGCTCTATATTTTTTCCTTTGTTGTTGTCGCCTTCCTTTACAGTGACTCTATGTAGTCATATTTTTCTTGCTGTGTGGGGTCAATTCCCGGACCATGTATCGGGCTTTCTAGAGGTGAGTTGTAAGGCTGTGGTGATGATCTTGGTGACCCTTTTGGAGAATTCTCAGGGCTTTCAATTGACTCATACTCTATTGGCTTAATCTTTGTTGGAGTGTTATCTGTTGGCTCAATCTCTGTTGGAGTGTTCTCTATTGGCTCCTCTTTAGTTGGATCCTTTTCATTTGGCTCATTTTCCTCAAGGTTAATTTATTATGTAGTCTTTGAGGTTGTTTGTGGAATCATAATAAACCTTGTGCTCCTTCTTAACCCTGGGGTTTGTGTTTTCTACACTTTCCTCCTCTTATTCTCTGTTTTTTCTTTTAGAGGAGAGGTTTTAGTTTGTGAGAATTCTTCTTTACCTGGGCTAGCTTTATTTCTTCTAGGGTTTCCCCCCTTCATTCTCTGCAAAATTTTTACTATAGGAAGCTCTTCTTATGTTACCTTTGTCTAAGTTTGAGGTGCTTGTTCCTTTATCATTTATATGGTTCTCTTTCTCCCTCTAAGGGCCCTACTGCTACTTGGTTTTTCTGGGGATTTTTCCTCAAAATGGTTCCTTATTAGGAAACTCTCCCAGTCATCCCCTATACCTCAGAGATGAAATTCGACCAATATTTTTACCAGACCATGATGATACATGGTGTTTTCTATGCATTGAATTTTATTCTGAACATTTGTAGCCATTTTCCTGAGGCTATTCAAGAGGAAATAGGGGAGGTTCATATGATGATCCTTGAGGAAGTGCATCATCATTCTAACATGATAAAAATACATTTGCCTAAACCTACCCTCACAAGTGATAAACTTTTGAATCACAAGGAATAAGTTTCTCCATTTGTTTTTAAGAGCAGAGCTTGGAATACATTTTTTGTAGACTGTGGTGTCCATGTTCGGATTCTTGAGGAAAAATTTCCAGTCCTCACTGTCAATCTTTTTGTTTTTAAACCATTTTTCTCCATGTCTTGGCAACTCAGTGGCCTCAGCGATCATGGAATCTATTACCGTGAGTTTTATGTCCCCAATTTCGACCTCCATTCCATCGAATGAGCGCGAAAATGTCTTGGTTACCTCTTTGTGGAAGCTGTTAAATTTCTTAAAGAACTGCAACCATTGTCTTCTTTGTAGCAACTCCCTAGTTTTTGGGTACCCCTCTAGGAATTGCTTCCCTGCTGGCTCAGTTCGAACAATTACCCCCATGCCGAAGGATGCTTTGTCTTGAAGATTAGCTACCTTGATAGGAAAATGGGACTGGTAGGGATTGCTAGCTGGCAGGAAGATGGAATGACTGTGAAAGAACAGAGGAGTGTAAGAATATGGAAGAATGGATGGATTATCAAAAGGATTATGGGAATGAATTCGACCCTTAAGCGCATTCAAACTTATGATTTGGTAATTAATTTGGAAGATTTGGCACAAGGTCGTGACATGACTTTTAGAGTTGTGGCATATGATATTTCGTTAGGTGGCCATTACCCTTAGGTTATAATAATTTCACTTTAGTACTATATTTTCTTACTCATACATGCTATATAACCTTCCCTATTGTTAAATTAAAGTAGCACATACCTTTTAATTTTTTGTTGCTAACCTTATTTTTTGTCCTTTAATCTCCTGCAAGTGCCTTGTTGTCAACTTTCCTTTAATCCAGACCACCAAGTATTCTTGTAGACTTCAAAATTTTTAGGCTGCAGAAATTTGTTTAGCTGCAGAAACTTGTCCAATCTGCGAAAAGTTATTCGAGCTGTGGAAAGTTGTTCGAGCTGCAAAAAGTTGTTCAAGCTGTGGAAAGTTGTCCAAGTTGCGGAAAGTTGTTGTTTCTGCAGCTTAAGACAAAGAAAGCTTTAGCAAATGAACTTTATTGTTTTTTTTTTTTCTTTTGAAAATAAAATTTGAAGTGCCAACAAGTTGGTCTTCACTTTAAATTTTCTATATAAACATGCCAACAACATGTTGGTTTTCATGTTTATACAAAATTTATTATTATTATTATTATTATTATTATATGTATATATATGCATATATACACATAATTTATTTATTTATTATTTTTTTCCTCTTTTTTTTTCTTTTTTCTTTTTTATTTGACGAACAAACTAAATGAAAATTTCTAAGGTGGAAAAGAAGAAGAATTATTCATGACCATCTTCAGTTTTGAATTATCCTGAAATATTTTAACAAATTCCTCTCTTGTTAATGGTTTATGGTAATGCTTGAGTCAATGTCCATTTACTAATAGAGGAGTTATTTCTTCTTCAATAGTCCTGATTCTAACTACACCATTTTCAAAGACATTCTCAACCTCATAAGGTCCAAGCGAATGGGTTTGGAATTTCCCTTGAAAATTGTTGGATTTTGAATCAAAGAACAATGCCCAATCCCCCGGATGAAACTTCCTTTCTTTAATGTACTTATCATGCCATATTGACTTCTGTTGTTGCACTAAGCTGGTCCTCTGGAAGGCCTCTTGTCTGATTTCATCAAGCTCATTTAATTGTGTCATCCTTTGCTTCTAGGCTTCTGACAAGTCAAGATCTAACTAGACTGCCATCTTATAGGTCTAGATCTGGAACTCTATTAGACGTAAGACTTGCTTCCCAGAAACAAGTTCATAGGGAGTATGTCCTGTAGTATTCCTCCATGTAGTCCTATAGGCCCATAAGGCTTCTGGAAGATTTTCCACCTGGTCTTTCCTGTGTAGATGTACAGTCTTTGTAAGGATAGCCTCGATCACCTTATTTGTCGACTCAACTTGTTCATTGGATTGTGGATGGTATGGAGTTCACTTCCAATATTTTATCTTGTATTGGTCCATAAGTTTCTGCACTAGCCTGGATGTGAACTGTGTCCCTTGATCTGTTATAATTTCTCTTGGAACACCAAAATGAGTAAAAATATCCTTAAAAATAAATGAAACTATAGTTTTCTCAGTAGCAAAAGGAAGTACTTTAGCTTCTACCCATTTAGTGACATAATTAGTACATACCAAAATATACTTCTTTTGATTTGAAGGTAGGCTGATTGGTCCAACAAAATCCACTGCCCATTTTTCAAATTGTTCGATAAGTACTTGTGGTTGCAGTGGCATCTCATTTGAAAGAGTAGGTTTGCCCATTCTCTGACAACTATCACATCTCTTAACATATTCCTTGGTGTCCCTGATGAGCCTAGGTATTGCAACAATAATGTTGCAACTCCCAGGGCTACCATCTTCACTTATCAACCTGGGGTTCGTACAAACTTGAAGGTGACAGTGCTATATGCACAAGTAAAAGTGAATATATTGCTTTTTGTCATTGCACATCTGGCAAGAGACCCTAGGGGTTCCAAGCCAGACTTCCATAGGGTCAGAAGAAGATTAATTCTTTGATGGAAGGAGAGCAAACCTATTCTAAGAGAAAGTTAATTGTTGAAAATGGCATCAAGAAATGCTAAAACTAGAAGTGCTAAAAATATCACTGCTATAAATAGCAGTTTGGGTACCAGTGCTAGATTGAGCAACAAGGAATGAAAAATGGAACTGCTAAAAATAACATTTCTATTTTTAGCAGTTTAGGATGGATTCCAATTTTAGTCAGTCCCTGGACTAAAATAGGAAGTAAAATTCGAAGTTGAACTTAACAGCTAGTTGAAAATAAATTAATTAATTCACCATGAGTTAATTAGTTGTGAAAAATCAAACATGAAGTCTATGTGAGGAAATGCAACAATTTCTCTATTAATTGAGGAATTTATCCATTAGTTAAAGAGATAAGGATGAGTTCTAATTTGAGTAGTAATTAGTTGGCTTAGTTAACTGAGTCAAGTCCAGTTAGATTGATTTAAATAATTTTTTTAAATTAATGTGAGTTCAGTTAGTTAACGCGTGCTTGCATATAACTACTGCACTTCAGATAAATGAATATTCTCTCATGAATAACTCATGCATGTTAGTTCAGACAGAGACCCAATTGAGATCAGAGGAAGGACAATGTGCTATCAGTTGGATGGATTTTTACTATAAAGGAAGCTCATCCATGGAGAAGGATTTATCTCCTTCAAGATTGCGCAGTTGGATCAGAGGTTAGTGAGTGTGTGAAGTGGCCAATTCACACAAGTGGCTACACTAGACCCCAATGAAAATTGCACAAAGAAATAGGAGGCTTGGAGGGCAGAGGAGAAGGTTTGAGAGAGGCCTTTGACTATATGTGAACAACAGAGGGATTTCAGAGAGATCAGGATAGCTTGTGAGTTGATTCTTTTTGTAATCCAGACTATATTTCCACTTGTATGATAATACAAAGATTGAGGTTTTAGGCTTAGGCTTTCCCCAAGTTATTTCTTTTGTGTTATGTGTGATTGATTTCTCATTCTCAGTTATATGTGTTCTCTTGATCTTGCTCAATTCGATTAATCTTCCGCAAAGTTTTGTAGAAGTAGATATTGTATTGTGTTTTAGTATATTGCATAATCTGTTGATCTACAATGGGAATTTCTACATGGTATCAGAGCTAGCGATTTGTAGAAAAATTCTACACTAATCTACTGCAGTAATGAAGAAAACAACATGAAATGCTTAAACCATACCATAACCTAACTAACCAATCAAATAGCTATGCTAATCAGAATTGCTAAATTAACACTAATCTAATGCTAATTATTTAAGTTGCAGAAGTAAAGAGCATCAAAACTAGACTAAGGTGTAAGCAAAGAACTAAACTAACTCAGATTTCAAGTGGAAGAGTAGTCGGAGGACGAAATTAGTGAAAGGAGGACGTGAGGGAGCAACAATCCATAAGAACCATTGGATCAATCAGGTGAAAGGAAAATGAACGGCAGATATTGGATCGCAGGAGGTTACGTAGATAGATGGGCGAACAAGGTTAACTAACAGGATGAACAGTGGAGATCGTGTTGCAAGGGATTAGGTGAGTGGATGGATGAATGAGGTTAACAGGAGTGATGAACGGCTGAGATATTATCACGCGGGTGAGGTCAAGAGATGGATGGCATAGATTGTATCGTAGGGAAAATAAACATGCGGAAATGAGGGAGTGGGTTTCTAAGGCAATAAGTAGTTTCTCAAATGCCCTTCAAGTTGTAGCAGTATTTCAAAATTTCACGTGACTAGCCTTACTACGTGACATGTAGCATGAGAAAACCACTTTTCTTGTGTGATATCATGTGGATAACGTTCGTGCACTAATCCGCGTGAGATTGCGCAATTGTCATTAGATTAGGCAGGGCTGATCAATGGTGGAGATCGGCCAAGCTAGTTGGCGATTGGGTGAAGTGACAATCGTCGGATTAGGAAAGGTAGATCGATGGTGGGGACTTAAAGTGCATAAAGTGATTGGGTGATGCACTAGCTATCGGATCAAGGGAAAAATCGATGGTGGAGATTAAAGCTCATAAACTGAGTGGAAGACTCCATGCGAGGAAGCAGTTGGAGAAAATAGTGAATCGCACGGTGATTGTGAAGGTTTGTTGGTGATTGGATGGTAAGGAAGCAATGCATGAGGAAAGTGTTGGATGTAGTTTCAAATTAACATGATAGAGAAAGCCAGTGTGAGTGAACAAATAACTGCATTAAATAGTGAACTCCATAGCCCATGCGAGAACCAGAGACCTGTGTTTTTGGGGATGTTGAAGAGTCCCTTTCTCATGTCATGGTCCTAGAGGGAGGAGATGAGGTCGAGACACCTGCGCACAACCTGATAGTGATATTTTTCCTCTAAATAGCCTGTGAACTGAAAGAAGGCATAAATGAAATTAAAGTACAACAAATGCAGCTACTGAAGCAGATGAATAGGAAAACCATGCATGATCTACACTATATTTCTGTAATGAAAGTGTAACTACTTAAGCAAACAAAGAATGAAAACCGCAAGGATACTTAAGAAAATGAATAGAAAACCATGAAACTACTTAAGAAAATAAGCAGAATAGAACTCTATGCTATCATACATGTATAGTAGAGAGGAGTTGTGGCTGCATGGGTTGGGCCCTAACCCAAGAACTTCAGCCCTCGGAGTTAACTCAGAGCTAGCTTAAACAAAACTCATTCTTATTATAAAAACCATGGATTACAGAGAAAACTGTCACAAGTCTTTGTAGCTCAGAAATAAAACAGAGTTTTACAAATGAAGTCTGAATCCTATTGAGGTCCTAAGCCTCTCTACTTATACACCTGATAAATTGGTTTCTGTCACTTTCACTTGCTCGACTGTCTTCTAGTCTTCAAAGTGATGATTGTTTGCACTTTTAGTTGATGGAGGAATATTCAAATGGAGGGGTAGTATATGAGGAGGATTTACCTCCTATAATTACTCTTCCTTGTCCCATTCGATTTTTTATGAAGGTCTTTGCCACAACCCCTTGCTTTTATCCTTTATTCCTACATTTTTCCTTGCTTTTATCCTTTATTCCTGCATTACATGCACATTAGACCATAAAGCAAAATATCTAGCTCTAACTCATTTCATAAACAAAAAATAATCAAAATTACGCAATAAGTTGTGACAATAGTTGGTTTGATTAAGCTAGGAGGTGAATTAAAGCCAATTAAGACCCATATAATTACTCAATTATGAGGCTCATCATCACCCCCTACTGAAAGTGTTGCTCGTCCTCTAAGCAACTTAATCAATGTCCATGTCCTTCATGGCTCTGGTAGCCTCTCTGACATCCCATGCTTTTGGTGTGATCTCTTCTTTTTGTTCATAGAAGCCTGCTTTCCTTTCTACTTCCTCCCACTGCCTCTTTTCCTCTTCTTCTTTTCTCCCTTCTAGCATCCCTAGGAGTTGTGGTGCACTGAGTTTTAGGCCTATCCCATTGACCTTAAACCTTTGTATTTATTGTTCATACATAGGTGTCTTGTTGAGTGCTTTTCTCAACCTTTGAGGGGAGTGATATTCTCTGATCTTCAAGCTGTGTGGCAGTGTGTTCCATCTCCTTTATAAGGCATGTATATTATCATCTCTTAGCAACCTTAACATATCCTCAAAATGTGAAATTTCTTGCTCTTGGGAAGCAAGCTATCTAAGTGCTAGCTGAGGATTATTTGCAATTAGATTATGGGTGCTGATTAGGGCCATGGGATTTGATTGTTCAGCTCTGATGAAAAGAGGTTCATTTTGCTCTCTGGCCAATATTCTTTTCATCTCTGTAGCCCTTGACTCCTGATGGTTCATCCATGATTCCAAAGCCATTATTTGTAGATCTCCTAGTTTTGCATTAGGATCCCAATTATTCATGTCTGTGAGGGCCATGTTGTGCAAGAAAAACTCAGCCATTTTGGCCCTATCTTCTAGTGCACTTTAATCACAAAGATCAATAACTTTTCTGTAGTCCTGAAATGGCATGGTGCTCCTTTGTGCTAGTGTTTTAATATGAAATTGCAGCCATTTTTCTCTAAGGTAAGAAGTATAGGATTCAGCTGGCATCCTACACTGGATGGCCTCCAAGGAGAGGTTAGCTATACATGCTAGATGGTTTTTCTTTTCCTGCATTTGTCCTCTCTATTTTTCTTATCTTCTTCCTTTTGTTGTCCTTTCTCATCTCCATCAGTTTCTTCCTTTGTTTCAGCATCATCCTCCTTGTGTTCTGTTTCAACATCATCCTCCTTGTGTTTCATCATGTTCCTCTGTAGTCGTTTCTTCTTCACCCATCTCATCCCATCTAGCTCTGTATCTTCTTCTTGTTTTTCCTCCTCCTCACTGATAGGACTAACATCATAAATGAGGGTTTTGATGTCATCCTCTGATGGTAAGTCTCTGAAGACTGACCATTTTATAGGGATCCTGAGGTTTTGGAGGGCATCCTTAATGAGGATCCTGATTAAACCATGGTGAGCAAACTGTTAGGAATTTCCTTCCTTTACTTTGTTGCTGGAGTCTATGAGTGATTGAATCAAGAAATAGGGTATTTGAGTCTTTGGTGAACTGGTGTTTCTACCCCAAATCTCAATTCTTCAAGCATTCTCAAGTGGTTGCCATAACAATACTGTATCTATGGACTCTTGCATACTCTTTTGACTTATTAAAGAATTTCCTTTTTGCCACCTTTGAAATTATAAACCAACTACCTCTTAACCTTTATAACTTTTGATCAAATGATTCATATGAGTGAGTGAGTGGGATACTTACCTGTGGTCTTGATGCCATGTTGAAGTTGTCAAAGATCAGAGGTGTTGTTGGTGGTCATTCCTCTTCCTCCTCTACTGCATGTTGATGGTTTATTAGCTTTTGTAGGTGTCTGTGACTGAGGATTTGATGTTGTTGCTACTGCTTTGGAGCTCTTGGATCTGATGCTACTATTGCTGTGGAGCTCTTGGATTTCATGCTTCTGCTGCTATGGAGCTCTTGGATTTGATGTTGTTGTTGCTATGGAGCTCCTATATTACTACTTGGCAATGTTTGGTGTCTCCTTTAGAATTTCTTGATCATGTTGCTGGCTAGTGCTGTGAGGATGTTGTAATGAATGGACAGAGGAAGTAGGAGTGTATGTGGATTCAAGGATGATGGTAATGGATGAGGTGATTGGTTAGATCATGTATAGTATGAATTTTAGGGACTTAACCAATCTACCATTCAGGGGATCCTGTAGAAAACACAATCTTTACCTCAATTGAAGCAATGAAGTGAAAAACAATGGAATTGATGGAGGGATGTATGGGAAGGAGTGGAGGAGATGAATATATGTGAGGAAGGGTTCCCTTTGGATCTTCTCTTTGCTCCTTGCTTTTCTTTCTCACCCACCTGCAAATAACCATTATGTTTTTTTCTTTTATTATTACATTAAAAAAAAACACCTAGGCCGCCTTAGAGAGGTTTTCACCCTACATATTTGCCTTGGGTGCCTCAAGGAAGGTTTTTACCCAGGGATCTTCTTACTCTTTTTCATTTTTGTCATCCTTGGGCCACCTCATGAGGTTTTCAACCCAAATATGGGACTCAGGGACCTCATGGAGGTTTTCACCTGAATCCTTATTCTTTTGTTTTTTCCTTTTTTTAGTGACCCGATGAGGGAGGAGCTGTAAATTTCTCTACCATCATCACTGTCTTATTGATACTATCAATGAACTCTTGTTTTGATAAAGGCATCTTGTACATTTTCAATCTGTGTCCATTAACTAGCAATGGAATGGATTCTTCATCAATAGTTCTGATTTGCACTGAACCATTGCCATGGCATCTTTCCACCACATAAGGTCTGAGCCATCTTGTCCTTAGCTTTCCCTTGAAGTATTTATACCTTGAATCATATAGCAATGCCCATTCTCCCTCTTTAAATTTCTTCTCCTTGATGTGCTTGTCATGCCAAATCTTCCTTTGAAGTTGAACTATCTTTGTATGAAGGAGGGCCTGCATTCTGAATTCATCCAAGCCATTCAAATGGAACAATCTTTCTTGTTGTGCATGAATGAGATCCAAATCTAGTTGGGCTACCAGCCTCAATGTGTTATATTCAAACTCAATGGACAACAAATCCTTTTTCCCATAGACCATCTCATAGGGTGTAAATCCAATCGTGGTCTTCCATGTTGTATTATAGGCCCAGGTGGCCTCAACTAGTCTCTCTGCCCAATCCTACCTACTTTTTCTCACTACCTTGGTTAATATGTTCTCTAGTGCCCTATTGGTCACCTCCACTTGCCCATTAGCTTGTGGATGATAAGGAGTGGAGGTCCCATGCTTGATTTTGTGATGGTTGAGCACTTCTTCAATCATGCTGGAGGTAAACTGGTTGCCTTGGTCTATGACTAGCTCTCTAGGGTACCCAAATTTGTAGAACATATTTTCCCTTAGGAACTCAACCACCTTATCTTTTGTTTTTGCCTCAATTTCTTTGCTTTCAGCCCACTTAGTCAAATAATCAGTGCACACAATGATGTGTTGTTTTTGCTTTGAAGGAGTGTTGATAGGCCCAATGAAGTCCATGCCCCACTTGTCAAATGGCTCGAAAGTCACTTGAGGCTGTAGGGGCATTTCATCTCTTGGAGTAGGATTTCCCATCCTTTGGTACCAATCACACTAACTAATGTACTTTTTCACATCCTGATGAAGAGTAGGCCAATAATAGCCTGCTTGCAACACTTTGAATGTTGTCCTCTTTGCTGCAAAAAAGTGACCTCCATAAGGCCCATCATGATAGGTCAGAAGGATGTCAAAGACTTCCTCTTCCCTTACACACGTTCTCAAGATTTGATTTGGGCCAAGTTTGAACAAATTGCCCCCAATCTAGGTGAAGGGGGCACTCTTTTTTACAATCTTCTCTTTTCTTTGGAGAGCAAGTTTGGTGGGAATTGTGTTGATACCAGATATTTTGCTATATCAGCAAACCATGGGGAGAGAACTGAAATAGAAAAGAAATGTTCATATGGTAACTGGTCATCCACCATTCCTTCTTCATCTACAAGAAAATTTATTCTATATAGAAAGTCAGCAACAACATTTTCCTTACCAGGCTTATTAACAATAGTTAGATCAAACTGATGTAATAGAAGCAACCATCTTATGATTCTAGCATTCACATTTGGTTTGTTCATTAAATATTTGATTGCAACATGATCAGTATGCACAAATGTTTAATAGCCTATAATGTAATGCCTAAATTTGTTCAATGAATGCACAACGACAAGGAATTCCTTTTCCGTCACAGTGTATTTTAGCTCAGCCTTTGATAGGTTCTTACTGATAAAATATATGGCATAAGGAAATTTCTCCTCTTCCTGACCTAAGGCTGCTCCTATGGTTTTGTGTGAAGCGTCAACATGAATATGAAAAGGGAGGGCCTAGTTTATGCCTCTAAGGATTGGTGCAGTGGTTAACTTATCCTTTAGGATGTCTAAGGCCTCTTGAAAACTATTTGACCATATAAACTCAAAATCTTTCGCCAAAAACCCAAAAAAAGGAGAGGCCAACTTGTTGAAGTCCCTTATGAACCTCTGGTAGTATCCAACCAATCCTAAGAAACTCCTGACATCTCTCTACTTTTGTGGAGGTGGGACCCTTTGGATGATTTCTATTTTGTTTGGGTCCCCCTGCAGTCCTTGCTGAGATATTGAATGACCTAGCATAGTCCCTTCAGTCATTAAGAATTCACATTTTTCTGGACTGAGAGATAGATTCATTTCAATGCATTTGTGCAATACTTTTCCTAGGTTAGTCATGGATTCTTGGAAATCACAGCCATAAGGTGTAAAATCATCCATATAGATTTCCATAGCATCGTGTCCTAATTCAGCAAAAATACTCAAGACTGCTCTCTGGAAGGTGGCAGGAGAATTACATAGGCCAAAAGGAAGGACCATATAGGCAAAAGTACCCCAAGGACAGGTGAATGTGGTCTTTTGGGTAGATTTCAATTTGGTTATACCCATTGAATCCATCTAGGAAAGAAAAGAATTTCTTCCCTACCAAGCAATCTAGCACTTGCTCAATGAAGGGTAGGGGAAATGATCCTTCTTTGTGGCTTTGTTCAACTCTCTATAATCCACACAAGTCCTCCACTTACCATTTTTCTTGGGAACTAGCACTAAAGGAGAGACCCACTCACTTTCTGAGATAGGGTAAATGAATCCTGCATCTAGCAGTTTTTGAAGTTCTTCTTTGACTATGTCTTTAAGAGATGGATTCATCCTCCTTTGTGGTTTCCTAACTAGCTTCCAACCTTCTTTGATGTATATGTGGTGAGTACACACTGAGGGGTGTACTCCCTTCATTTCCTTATAACTCCAACCAAAGGCTTCTAGGTTCTCTCTCAACATGTTGCATATCTTATCCTCTTCTAAAGAAAAAAGAGATGGATTAATGTTCAGATTTTTCTCTGGGCCAAATTCTATGGTTTTGACAAAGAGTGGGTTGGAATTGGCCAAGCATAATTCAATTAGACGATTGTTCTAGGTTTCCCTTACTTCTTCTTCTAATGGCAATGAACTAGGAGTTGGACTTTGGAGAAGGTGTTCAATTAAATCATCCTCATCTTGTTGTCCTCCTCCTATGATTGTTTCAAAAGTATAAAGTTGGGAAGAATAAACCTCATCCTCTTCCTCCTCCTCTAACCATAGAGGTAAATCATGCTCTAGGGTAGGTTGAGCAGGAGGGTATAGGACTAACTGTTTGGACATATGCCCTTTCTTGATGGTCATATTCCCATCTCTGCAGTTAATGTAAGCATCATCTGTGTGAACTAGGAAATCTGCAGGGTACCCTGCAGATTTCCTAGTTGGGAGGCCATGGTTGGACACTCCTAGTTGGGAGGCCCTGGAGAACTAGGAAATCTGCAGGATACTCCTAGGAGTCAATGGAGACCATCACATCCTCCACAATTCCCTTAGGGGTGAATGTGGAACGGTCTGCAAGTTGCAGAACTATTGTGGTCTTCCTCAATGACCCTTGGAGGTTGAGCTTGAGCATGGTGTCCTTAGTCATCACATTAATGGCAGCCCCAAGAAGATCAATTAGAGTGTGTGGGACAATGGTGCCATTGATGTGCACATCTACTACAGGGCTTCCAGAGCCCAAATATTTTAGACATATTACCTGCCCCAGCATTAAGTCAAACAACTACCCAATGAAATTAATGGTAGGGGCATCCCTTTCTCTTCTTCTTGGATGCTTGAAGCACTTCTCCTTAATTAGCTTATTATAAATGGGAACATCTTTGATTTCCTGGAGAGGGGGATCTTTACACATAAATTTTTTAATTCTCCTAGAAGTTCAGTTTCTTCTGGGGTAGGCTAGAGTGGTTGGGCTAGTCTTTAAGGAAAGGATGGATTTACTTTAAGGTTTCTTTCCTCTCTTTCTTCCTCAACCTCCCTATGTGGAGAGGGAGGTTGGTTGTCTAAGAGAATTCTCCTAGATCTTAGGTTGATCTCCTAGATTTCTATAGCATAAGCTGGGTATGACGTCTCTCCACTGTATACTTGTTGAGCTTGCCTATTGTTTGGGTTTGGATTTGGCTGGGCAGGCATCTGGGGTTGCTTAGGTGGAGAAGAGTGCAGGAGTTATGGTTGGGTAGGTGGTGGAGGCAATAGGGCTGGAACATTGTTGAATTGGGGCCTCCACCCCTGGGGTGGGGTATTCCACTGATGTTGTAGCTGAACATAAGGTTGAAATTACTGGCTGGCTGGATGGGATTAATACTGAGATGCATAGGACCAAGGAGGGAGTGTAGGCCAGGAAGGATGAGAAGGGGGTCCCCAAGAAGGTATAACTGTGGTTTGGTTGGGGTTGTAATATGCATGGGATGGCCCTTGCATACCCTGCTAGTATGGTCTAGGCCTAGGAGCTCTCCCTTGGTTGATGTACCAAAGCTGCTCAGTGACCCCTTCAACTCCTTGATATATAGCTTTGAGACGAGGTAAAGAAGGGCACTTGTCCGTGTAGCGGTTTTCTTCATAGACTGAGCAAATCTTAATACATTTTAATGGACATTCGTTCCTAGGATGCCTCCTAGTGCATCTAGGACAAAAGATGGCTAAGGCTCTCTCTACTTCCTCTTGCTTCCTTTTGACGTTCATGGTGTCCAATTGCAAGGAAAGGGTTTGCAGCATATCACTTTTGAAATCTTCCAGCATATTTCCAATTTTACCCTTAATGGATAAGTTAGAGGAAGATGTACTAACCATAGGTTGACTACCCCTACCCCTTTTCCTGGCTGACCTAGAATGGTTTCTAAAGACAATATTAATATCCTCATAGGGTAATTGGTAGATATATCCTCCTGTTATCATATGTAAGGTATCTAGAAGATCCTCCCTTACTCCTCTAAGCAGGACCAACTTCAGTGACTCAGGGTCAAGTGTGCACCGAAACCTTTTATAACTGAGTTTGAATCTTTCTTCATAGTTTTCTAAGGATTAATCCTGGCCTATGGTCATCCTGAAAATATCTTCTTTAGTACCCTTTGACCTATAGTAGTCCTTATATTTGTTGTTAAAATCCTATTGCATCTGAGCCGAATTTGTGATGCTATCTCCAGGTAAACCCATGAACCAGTGCAATGTTGTATCGTTGAGGGTAGATGGAAATAGTTTTAACCTTTGCTCATCATCTATATAGTCATAGGTTCGGCATATAACAGAAAAATCAAATAGGAAAGTGTCAGTGTCCTCTATGGTCAGCCCATGGAAATGAGGTAGAGCAGAGGGGCTTATGTTCTTCATCTTAATGTCCCCATTAGTCTCCCTGATGGGGAAGGCACCCTCAATTCTCTCTCTATTTCCTCTATCATTTTGGTTTTCAGCCATTGGTTTAGTAGGAATGGGTTCTTCCTCTTCTTCTTCCCATGTAGGTTCCTCAAATATGTAAGGTTGCTCACATAAAGGGTCTTCCAACTCTCTATCACTGAAGAAGAGATAAAGTTGACTTTTGGATGCAGTGGGGGTATTTGACAAGAATTTTCCTGAATTATCCATATTCCTACAAGGCATGAAATGTAATTTTTTTGCGTTGGTTTTTGTAAGATTTTGTTAAATCTAGAAACTACTTGCAGAATAGAAATTGTTGATTGAATGAAAACCCACTAACAAGAAAAAATGCTTTTTGAATTGAATTCTACTTGTAGAATGAAATTTGTGATTGAAGGAAGACTACTGATAGAAAAAGACTACTTGCTGAATTGAAATTCTACTTGTAGAATGAAAAGAAAAGCAGACAATGACAATTGAAAGAAAGAAAGAAACTAGATTATGTTTGCAGAAATAAACTAATGGAAGAAAGTTGAAGACCAGAAGTAGAAGAAAAGAAAGTTGGAGACTAGAAATAGAAGAAAGTTGTAATTACTTCTACTTAGACACCTCCCCGGAAATGACACCAAAAAGTGATCAGCCTAGATATTGCAACAATAATGTTGCAACTCCCAGGGCTACCAGCTTTACTTATCAACCCGAGGTTCATACAAACTTGGAGGTGACAGTGCTATCTGCACAAGTAAAAGTGAAGGTATTGCTTGTTGTCACTGCTCATCTGGCAAGAGACCCCAAGGGTTCCAAGCTAGACTTCTATAGGGTCAGAAGAAGCTTAATTATTTGATGGAAGGAGAGCAAACCTATTCTAAGAGAGAGCTACTCTACTGTAGTAATGAAGAAAACAACATGAAATGCTTAAACCATACCATAACCTAACTAACTAATCAAATAGCTATGCTAAGCAGAATTTCTAAATTAACACTAATCTAATGCTAATTATCTAAGTTGCAGAAGTAAAAAACATCAAAACTAGACTAAGATGTAAGTAGAGAACTAAACTAACTCGACTTTCAAGTGGAAGAGTAGTCAGAGGATGAAATTAGTGAAAGGAGGATGTGAGAGAGAAGCAGTGCATAAGAATAGTTGGATCAGTCGGGTGAAAGGAAAATGAATGGTGAATATTGGATCATAAGAGGTTACATAGAAAGATGGGCGAATAGGGTTAACTAATAGGATGAACGGTGGAGATCGTGTCACGAGGGATTAGGTGAGTGGATGGAAGAACGAGGTTAACAGGAGCAATGAATGACAAAGATCTTATTGCACGAGTGAGGTCAAGAGATGGATGGCGAAGATTGCGGGGAAAAGAAACATGCGGAAATGAGGGAGCGGTTTTCTAAGGTGGTAAGTAGTTTCCTGCATGCCCTTTAGGATGTAAGCAGTATTTCAAAGTTTCACACGATTAGCCTTACTGTGCAACACATAACATGAGAAAACCACTTTTCGTGCATGCTCTCGGGTTGATAACATTCGTGCACTAATCCACACAAGATTGTGTGATGGTCGTTACATTAGGTGGGGCTAATCAATGATGGAGATCAGCCAAGATAGTTGGCGATCGGGTGAAGCGAAAGCTGTCGAATTAGGAAAGGCAGATCGATGGTGGGGACTTAAATTGCATAAAGTGATCGGGTGATGCGCTAGCCATCAGATTGAGGGATAGATCGAAAGTGGACATTAAAGCTCATAAAGTGAGTGGAAGACTCCACGAGGAAGCAGTTGGAGAAAATAGTGAATCGAACGGTGATTGTGAAGGTTTGTTGGTGATCAGACGGCGAGGAAGCGATGCATGAGGAAAGTGATGGAGGTGGTTTCAAATGAAAATGACAAAGAAAACCAGTGCGGGTGAACAAACAACTGCATTAAACAACGAAATCCATAGCCCATGAGAGAACTAGAGACCTGTGTTTTTGGGGCTACTGAAGGGTCCTTTCCTCAAGTCATGGTCCCAAAGGGAGCAGATGAGGCCGAGACACCTACGCACAACCTGATAGTGATCTTTTTCCTCTAACTAACATGTGAACTGAAAGAAGGCATAAATGAGAGTAAACTACAACAAATGCAACTACTGAAGCAGATGAACAGGAAAATCATGCATGATCTACGCTATATTATTGTAATGAAAGTGCAACAACTTAAGAAAATAAATAGTGAAAACCATAAGGCTACTTAAGCAAATGAAAAGAAAACCATGAAAATACTTAAGAAAATAAATAGAACATAACTATATGCTAGCATACATGTACAATAGAGAGGAGATGTGGCTACTTGGGTCGGGCCCTAACCCAAGAGCTTCATCCCTCAGAGTTAACTTAGAGCTATCTTAAACAGAACTCATTCTTATTATAAGAACCATGGATTATAGAGCAAACTGTCACAAGTATTTGTAGCTCATAAATAAAACAGAGTTTAACAAATGAAGTTTAAATCCTATTGAGGTCCTAACCCTCTCTACTTATACATCTGATAAACTGGTTTCTGTCACTTTCACCTGCTCGGTTGTCTTCTAGTCTTCAAAGTGATGGTTGTTTGCACTACGAGCTGATGGAGGAATATTTGAATGGAGGGGTAGTAAATGAGGAGGATTTACCTCCTATAATTACTCTCCCTCGTCCCATTCAAGTTTTTACCAAGGTCTTTGCCACAGTCCCTTGCTTTTATCATTTATTCCCGCATTACATGTACATTATACCACAAAGAAAAATATCCAACTCTAACTCATCTCATAAACAAAATATAATCAAAAGTATGCAATAAGTTGTGAGAATAGTTGGTTTGACTAAGCTAGGAGGTGAACTAAGGCCAATTAAGACCCATATAATTACTCAATGATGAGGCTCATCAGTCCCTAAAAATGGAAGGCCAATAAAATCCTAAAAGCAGGATTTTGTAAGTAGTTCTCTTGTCAGAAAAATGTCCTCCACATGGATCATCGTGACAAGCTTTTAGTATCTTTGGTATTTCATCCTCCCGGGCACATCTTCTGATGATGAGGTCTGGTCCTCTCTTATATAATTCCTCATTTATCCATGAGTAGGATGTGCTATTGTGGACTATTCTTCTTTTTTCTCTAGGAGATAAATGAAATGGCATTTTTCCTGTGGCCAAATAGTTAGCAATATCTGCATACCAAGGTGATTTAGTAGATACTTCAAAGAGATATTCATTAGGAAATTTATCTTCTATGAGTCGATCATTGTTTTCATTTTGTATTCTAGATAGAAAATCAGCAATTGTGTTCTCTTTTCCTGGTCTATCTAGAATGGTTATGTTGAATTCTTGTAAAAGTAGGAGCCATCTAGTTATTCTTCTATTAGCGATTGGTTTATTCATTAGGTATCTAATGGCAGAATGCTCTGTGTGGACAAAGGTTTCATAGACAATTATATAATGTCTGAATTTACTAATATCATGAATTTCAGCTAAGAACTCCTTTTCGGTTACAGTATAATTTAACTCTGCAGGGGTTAAATTTTTACTAGTATAATAAATGGAAGAAGGAGTGAGATCTTTTTGTCTTAAAATAGCTCCTACAGCTGAATCTGAAGCATCTGTTGAGATATGGAAAGGAAATTTCTAGTTAGGTCCTTTTAAGATGGGTTCTTCAGAAATTCTTTTTTTTCAATGTTTCAAAGGCAACTTGACATTCAAAATCCCAACTGAATTCACAATCTTTGGTGAGTAATTTAAATAGTGAGGATGTAATTTTTGTGAAGTTTTCTACAAATATTCTATAGTATCCGGTAAAACCGAGAAAATATTTAACATCCTTTTGACAACTTGGCACTGATAACTTGGAAATGACTTCCACCTTACATGAGTCTACCTTAATTCCATCCCCGAAAATATGGTGACCTAAAACAATTCCCTCATTAAACATCATGAAACATTTTTCAGGGCTTAATGATAGGTTTGTTTCTTGACATATTATTAAGACTTTCTCCAACTTAGTTTTCTTGTGCTTCATTGAAAGAATCCCCATAGACTGTGAAATCATCCATGCACACTTCCACACAATCATGGATAAGGTCAGAGAAAATGCCATGGACTTCCCTTCAGAATGTTGTTGGAGAATTACATAACGCAAAGGGAAGTATTTAGTAAGCATAAGTCCCCCATGGACAAGTGAATGTGGTTTTATACTGATCTTCAGGGGCCACCTGAATCTAGTTGTATCCACTGAACCCATCCAAGAAGGAAAATTATTTTTTTCCTGGTAAAGTATCTAAGACATGGTCTATGAAAGGTAATGGAAAGAGGTCTTTTGATGTTTCTTGATTCAACTCACTGTAATCAATGCATACTCTCCAATTTCCATTATTTTTAGGGACAATTACTAGGGGTGAAACCCACTGGCTGTCAGATATTGGATAGATGAAATTTACATTTATAATTTTGCAATTATTCCTTAAGAATTTCTTTTATACTTGGGTTCATTCTTCATTGAGGTTGTCTAAATAGTCTTGCATTTTGTTCAATGTAGATATGATGTATGCAAGTTTTAGGATCAATCCCTCTCATGTTAGTGTATTCCCATGCAAAAGCAGAAGAATGTTTCCATAAAATTTATATCAATTGTTTCTTTTGCATGTCTTCCAAATTTTCATTGACATTTAAGGTTTTTCATGGAAAGATTTCTATCGAGGAATTCCTAATTTTTTCCATGGACAACAATGATACTTGTTTAAAGGAGAGATAATCATTTTGACTATGCTCATAATGTGAGGAAGATTCATTATTCTCTAGTAAATTCAAAAGTTTGTGTTCCTCTTTTACTTGTTCAGTGACAAAAATAGGTTCTATATCTTCTCCATATTCTATCCATTCTTCAGTTTTTGTATGATCCAAGTGGATCTTCAGACGCAGTGGCATGGAAAAAGCTCAAATTTCAAAGTGGTGGAAAGACAATTGACTTGACATTAGATCGAAGTGCTCATCTCCCTGATTCCAACGGTGCAAACGACACTCCAACTGAGTCCAGATGAAGGAGATAGAAGCAGTCAAAGTTGGGTTGACTTTGATGAATGGACAGGTTTAACAAGGACACAATTTGTACTTTTCCGGCAGACGGAATCCGGCCAAATCTGGCCAGATTCCGGGAAAAATCGTGGCCTAGTTAAAAAGACTCCTTCGTTCCAAAACCGAATTTCCAAAATTGCACCATTCTGTTTTATATATATAAAAAAAAATTATATATATATATATATATATATATAAAAGGGGTGGCGGCCACCAACCCCGCCACCCCAACTCCCAACCATATCTACCCAAAATAAAAATAAATTAATTGGCGGAGGGGTGGTCCATGACCCCCTACCCCTCCCACGGGTCCCTCACCTCACTTGCGGAACTCCACTACTCCCACAACTAACAACAAAACAATGAATGGGTGGGCCGACCCTTGGGGCGTGGACCCAACCTAAAACCACCACCCAATATATATGAACAAACATTAACAATAAATGAAGGTAGGTATGGTGGACGAGTTGCCCAAGGTAGGCCCGACCCAACCGTTAATTATTTTTAAAACAAAAATTTGTTATAAAGTCTTATAAAATGACTTTTGTTATGTAAAACAGAGGAGGCGAGGTTTGACCGCCTGACCTCCTCCATATTAAATGAATCCTTAACCAACTGCACCAACAACCTTATTAACAAATCCACCTAGGAATTTATTATTTAAATGCAAATTTTTAGTACACTCAGGGAGAGGAGGCAGTGCACGCAGTTCGAGGCAAAATTTTGCAGGAGGGGCAAAATTTCACTTTGTCAGAATTTGACAAATTTTATATGGTTTCAACACTTCTCAATGCCATGAACGCAATGGCTTTGTATATTTCTCCATCAGAGTTTTGCATTTTTTGGCCATTTTTCAGTATGGAGGGCTCAAAGACGCAGTCCAAGTCGGACGAACTCCATTATCAAGCTTCTTGTCTTCTTCTCATGCTTTATGTGTTTCTTCTTCTTCTCTCATGTGCACATTAAATTTCTATGGTTAAGCTACAATTTCTACATGTGATTCTTTAATACATATATAAGCAAAAGATCTTGGATATCTATTGTTGTTCTTGCAGGGGGGTATGATGTAAATTTCTTTGTAGAATTTCCATCTGAGATAAACATATCACCTAACCTACAATCGATAAAAGCATCTGCTATAGCTAACCAAGGCCTTCCTAGAATTAATTGATGCTCTCCTAGATTGTTCTTGGGTGTTAAGACCATGAAATCAACAGGATATTCCCAATAATCTAAAGATACACAAACATCTTCTAACACACCATCTAGTTTAATAACATATCTATCTGCTAATTGCAATAAGGTTGGTGTGTATTGAAGGTTAGGAAGCTTAAGTGTGTCCATAACTTGTTTGCTCATTATGTTTATGGCTACTCCTAGGTCAATCAATGTGTTTGGTATTTCAGTTCCATTGATGTGAATTTTTACAATGGGGCTTGCTAGGTCTAAATATTTTTGAATTGTTGTCTTCCCCATCATAATGTTTGCAATTTTTCCAACTAGCTGAATTATTTTTATATCTTTTCTTCTACTCCTTGATCGTTGTGTACTTAATTCCTTAATTGTTTTTGCAAAAATTGGTATTTCTTTTATGGCTTGCAATAAAGGAATCTTAATACAAACATTTCTCAATTCATCCATCATATTTTAATTCGGAAAGATAATTTGTTTCTCTACTCCTTCATCGATTTTCAACCTTTCTGGGAAAGGTGGTTTAACTGATATTGAAGGTTGTTCTATGATAGGAGCATCTATTGGAATTTCTTCTATTTGTTTAGTTTCTTTTTGAGGGAGAGACGTATCCCCTTCTTCTGATTGATTCTTATGTTTTTGAAGATCAAATTTTGTTTTTTGAATGACAACAAGAGGGTTTTTTGGTAATACTCTTCCAGACCTTAATTGGACATTGTTTAGGTCTAGTGGCGTTATCACATAATTTTTAGGATTTTGACCCTCCATGTTGTATACTAGTTGTTGTGGTATCTTATTATTAGGATTTGGAAGTGGTTGAGTAGGTAATTGATTTGATTTTTGTGGAAATGGTAGGGAAAGCTGCAGGTTTTGATTCTGTACTGGGACTTGTGGAAATTGATTAGCTTGAGGAATTTGATTAGACAGGTTTAAGAATTGTGGTATAAGGTAGGATGGCGAGTATTGTTGATATTGAGCATAGACTCCATAAGGATTTTTCCATCCTTGATTCCAAGGTTGTGATTGTGGCAGAGCCCAAGGCTGCTAGGCTGAATTCCAATTACTTTCTGAAGTTGTGGTATAAATCCTTGTGATTGATTTGGTTGGGGGTTTTGCCATGGTCTTTTGGCTATAAAGTAGAGGGGGTATACTAGTTATGAGATTCCTTCCTCATTGAATACAACCTTAAGACCTGGTAAGGATGGACATTCCTTTGTATCATGATTATTTGCACATATGACACATGTTTCTATGGCTTTTGAGTCTAAGGGACACTCTCTCAGAGCATGTTTCTTTCGACATTTGGGACAGAAGATGGATAATGCAACATTTTTGGAATTTTTCTTGTTTTGTATTTTAAGGGTGTCTAATATTTTACTTAGGCTCCCTAAAATATCTGTTTTAAAGGTATCAAATAGATTTCCTATTTTTGCCCTACTAACTCTCCCAGCTGCAGACTATTTTATTCTTGATAAGAGAGGGTCCCTAGGACTCTTTCCATCTCTTGCTTTTCCCCTTGAGATATGTACACATAAATCACAAATATTTGCAAACGGTAGTTGGGAAATATCTCCTTTTCCAGTTAGGTTAAGGAGATAGATCCATTCATCTTTAATGAATTTGAGTAAAAGGGCTTTTAAGGTTTCTTCATCCAAATTATCCATTTTTTCTCTTTTAACATTATAAACAAACCTTTCTACCAAGTCTTTAAGATTCTCATCTTTTTTTTTTGTGTCATTTTGAAGACTTCATCTTTAAGTTTACTAGGCATACAATAATCTCTATACTTGCCTAAGAAAGCCTCTTTCATCTGTGCCCATGTTGTTATGGAATGCACTCCTAGACTCATGAACCATTTTAATGGTGAGTCTTTTAATGTTGGGGGGGGGAGGAACAATTTCAACTTTTGAGCATCATGCAGATAATCATATGATCTGCATAATACTTCAAATTTGAAGAGAAATGTCTCTGGATCTTTGTTTCTTTTACCATGGAAATTAGGAAGAATCGAGGGTGATATATTTTTCATTGTGAGGGTTGTATCTTCATCAAGAATAGGTAATCCCAAAGGATCTTGATTTCCTATGCCTCTACTCCCTCCTCTACCTCCAATCCTATCTTCTTCACCATGGACATTGTGTACTTCTCCTTCCCCTTCTTCAGCCATGATAGATTCTTCAGAGCTAAGGTAGTGTTGTTCTAATATTTATGGTTCATCTATCAATAGTTGTTCAAAATAAGTTTCCATTTCCTCTTCTTCACTAGGAATTTCTAATTCTTCTCCCACAATTTGTTTTCTAGTGGGGGACAGAAATACTACTCCTGTGGTTGGGGATGTAGGATTTTCTTCAATTATAGCTTCAGTAGAAGAAGTAGTTCAAGTTCTAGATTGAATTTCTAATATTGATTCTTTAGGAAGTCTTTTTCGACCTTTAAATGGAATTCGGGTTTGAGTAGGTGGTGTGGAATCTCGAAATCGTGGTGGAGTGAGTGGATTTGTTGGAATTAAACTTCTTCCTCATCCTACAAATCTACCCCTAGAGTCTCTATCCCTATACATGTCATGTTTTAAATTAATAATGGTTTTTTTTTTCTTTTACTTCTAATTGTACTTCACTGGCAACGACGCCAATTTCTTTTGTCAATTCAATGTCCTTGAATTGGTAATCGTAAATTGTCAACCAGGGTGCATATACTGACGAAGTACGGGTGCACAATATGTGCTTAGAAGTTATTCATTAGGTCGTTATGTATTTGTTAATATCTAAACTCAAGATGGGGGTGATGTCTGTCAATTGTATTAGTGTTGTAATTCTTAGGGATGTTGATTAAGTTTCCTAGGAATTAATCTCTATCCAATTAGTTTGTAGATGATGTGAGAGTGATTTTTCTTATGTTAGATTGTTTGGGATTTTTGACCTTAAATATTTATGCTACAAATCCTAATTCTCTAAGTGCAAAAATAAACCTATTTTATCATCTATGAAGGAATGCCATTGAACTCAATTGTTTTAGGAGAGTTCTTCTCGCTTGTTCAATTTCTGCTCAAACAATGTAACCCAAGCAACATCTATATTGTGAATTGAACACACTTAAATTATGTTGGATAATAAGCAAAGGAAATAACTGTGCAGTAGCAGGTATAAAGAAAATTATATAACAATCTAAACTAGGTATAAATAAAATTAAAGTTCTTATGCAGATAACAATTCGCTGGCAAGATCATTATGCAGCATTGTCACACAAAACATAGCAATTGAAGAATTAAAGGAAATCAGATTATATTTGATTAAAACCTGCCACTGTTTGTAGGGGCCCTCCACATAGCAGTTCAGAGCTTCAAATCAACACAACGCTTGCACACAAAAACCAATTTCATTCACACGAATTTCACAAACTATTCATAAATATATCATTTGGCGTGCACCCAAATAACAATGCGGCCATTAGCTTTATAGCAGGTCTCTTTGCATAAGTGTATGAATATTTTAAGCCTAATATCTCTTAATCATATATAAACTTATATTGTTAAACCAACGTTTTTCTATTCAGAAAGAAAAACAATAAGGTTTCAGCTGATCTCGATTTTGTTCTACGTTAATCTAATAGTTGACTTGGAGTTTGACCGTGACCTCCTGTGCTTCTTTTATCAAACAATTTTGAGTGGGTAGGAAGGTATCCATGAGGGAGTCATCCTCTATCCATCCACACCTTTCACTGTTGACCTGGAACTCTGGAACCTCACGAACAATGAAGACAACTACGAAATCCTGGACTAGCTGCAGAAACAAACTAATTCGGTAGCCAATTGTAACTTTAATTAGAACAATAGGGTATACAGTAACAAGAAAACATACTAATGCATACCTTCGTCAAAACCTAGTAGATATGGCTTTATTTAAGTGGCAAATATATATGGAAAAAGAGAGGATCTCTAGGCGAAAAGGATGTCATGGTAGGACAATCTTCAAACTCTACAATAGTATTCATTGGTGAAATGTGAATGTTTGGAAAAAAATAACTACTTCTTTCGTGTTATAAAAATGATAACAAAATTCACAATTGAGCTTCATTATCATCAATATGAAATAAATAAAACTCATATTGGATTTCCTTGGTATAATATTATCTAAAGCACCAAATCTCATATCTCATTTATTTTTTCATCTTTACAACTTTACTAGGCCCAAAATATAATGTAATTGAGTCAAAATACTTTCAATTTTAATTGATGATTTTTCTAGTAATTTATAGATAGAAGTTGTTAGGAAACCATCTCACAAAAAGATATAAAAGATATATCAACACCTTATAATTCAGCCTCTTCGAGGGGGCAACCTCCTTTGCATTACACAAATGAACAATTCTTGGATGATACAAATAACTAAACCTCCCTTCTATATATAGGAGTCTAAGGGGTCACAATATAATCAAGCCAACATAACAGTAATATCATAAGGGAACAAATATAACAATAGTGGGTTTCTATGGGGCATACTAATAACAATATGGGGACAATAGGGGCACAATAGTAACAATAAGGGATACAATGACAATAGTAATGGGGGAATCACTAGTATTATAGGGGCCTAACATGCCCCTCTCCTTCC